>JAJOOR010039352.1:0-12500 GCA_036250505.1 Solanum acaule | reverse complement strand
GCATCGCATTACTTTCTTGTTGTTACTGTCTCATTTGTTGATTATACGCTATCTTTTGTATTGGCTGTTATGTTTTATATATATCTCTCCTGTCACTTTGATTTGTTGTTCTTGAGCTGAGGGTCCCCCGGAAACAGCCTCTCTACCTCCACGAGGTAGTGGCAAGGTCTGCGTACACTTTACCCTCCCCAGACCCCACTTAGTGGGATTTCACTGGGCATGTTGTTGTTGTTGATAGGGAGTTGGCCTTGCTTTTTTTTTTTCATCCTCTTATCTTCCTTCTTCCTTACCTCCTGATAAGCTCTGCCAGCCTCGGTAGCCTTCCAACAGTTCTCAGTTGTGTGACCAAACTTTATACATTCAACGCAATATCTTAGCCTCCACTCATACTCAACATCTTGTTGGAACTCACCATAAAGAGTTGAGATATCAATCATGTGTACGAAAGGTTGAGCAACATCCATTTTTCAGAAGAACTCGAGCATATGAAATCCTAGTCATAGAAGTTGTACAAACATCTGTGTGGAGAGATTTCCCAATGGCACTAGCTACTTTACTAAGTGCTTCACTCGACCAATTTCCAATAGGAAGACCAGGAAAAGTAACCCATAGTTGAATTGTAGTGATGCAGTCAGGGTTGAATTCAAAGTTAAGTTCCTATTATTGAAGCATAGGAGTTTTATTATGAAAATAGTAAGGTCCAACTTGCAGAATTTCTTCAAAATAAGCTATAGAGTTGAATCCGAAGAAAAAATATCCCTCATCATGTAACATAATCTGGGGAGGGTTACTGTTTTCCAGACGCTTTGAACAAAATTCTCCATAGATTTCAAAAGTGGGGTATCGCCAATTACAAATCCAATTAGTGCAGTTTTCCAATGTTCCTCCCGCTCCTTTAAATCGTCTCCAACAATTTCCACACATTTACTACCTTCTTTGATGCTAAGAGGAATATAAGCCAGTGATTTACCCTTTTGACCAGTTCAATTGTCCTGAAGGTTCTTAGGCTCCACGGCGTAGAGCTTCAAGTATACTATTTTTATGTTATTTCATATGAAAGTGTACAAGCTTGAATATATATATAAATTACCTAAAAATGACATGAGAAATTTAATTGTGAGGGTAGATTTGGATAAACCTTTCCATGATCATTTGGTGCATATTAGAATCGATGACATCAACATGCAATAATTCGAGGTATCGACGTTCTATTGATAATATTCTAAAAGAGAAGAAAAGTTTTGGTGGTAAAGAAAAAATTACAGATTAAGATGAAATCAATCATGGTAAAGATAATTGCTTATATATTTCTACTATATGTGGTTGAAGTATCCTTTTTCTTGTTCATGTTAGATGGAATGACCTGAGAGACCCTTGTACTTGACTTTATTTTTTAGTTAGACCCTCCTACACTTAGATAACTTGGTATCTTTTACTAACTTATCATATTTTAAGCTTATGTTTATGGCTTGTTTAAGTGAGAATTGGTACATTTGATGTGGTTTTCTTCATGTTTGTAGGAAAATGAAGTGAAAAATTGATATAGAAGATACTTGAAGAAACCAATTAATATTGAGGCAAAAAGAGAACAAAAACTACAAATTTGGACCGACAGGACTTTATGCATGGCAATCGCGTGGTAAACACATTGCAATTGCGGTCACCTAAAAAACCATGCCCCACGATCGCAACCGTGAGCCACAAAATCATGACCCAATGCAATTGCATTGTAAAATGTTGTGAACACGAAGAACAAAAACTACCATGTGTTGGAAATATATTGAAATTCACTATTTTGATCCCAAAATCTCATTTTCACCCAAGCACAACCATTGTGAAGATTATTGATTTTATCCAAATTCTTAGAGTTCTTAGATTGGGGTTTTAGGCTTGGATAAAAAGCTTCCCCACAATTCATCATTCAAATTGAAAACTGAATACTCCATCGTAATAATTTTCACTCTTTCTTCATTTCCTTGTTTTGTATTGCTTGAATTGAAGGTGTAATTTATCATACCACGAATTTGGGTTTTGTTTATGTTGATTAACATCTTTAGCTTTCGTAATTGATTGAATGTTTCTCATTTATGAAATGAGTATTTTATTATCTAATCAATTCATGCTTTACATTCTTTCCTGTAACACCCCGGAAACTAGTGAACTAAACTAGAGAGTTCTAGAGTCTTGCATGAGAGTTTTAGAGTTTGGTATGAGGGTTTAAATCGTAAAAATAATTCCCGTACTTATAATAAAGGTTTTAGTGTTAGAGCGTCAAGGTACGACCACCCAAGGGGTCCTTGAGGAGGACCTCAAAACAGCCCCAAAAGCTGTCAAAAATAGGCCACCTACAGATGCCACCTACTGGCCGTAGATGGACCCATGCCCCGTGGGTTGGGGTCGTGGGTCAAGAACTGTGTTGGCCTGCAATTTTCAGCCTCAGTACCTCACCTATGAGTGTACAGTACATGCAGTAGACCCACCCACGGTCCGTGGGTGGAGGTTTCGCGAGTGAGGGCAGAAATTGAAGTTTAGTTTTTAAGTTAGGGGTTTGGGAATTAATTAGTAATTAGTTAGGGGTTAAGAGAGGTCGGTTAGTTAGTTATTAAACCACCTATATAAGCTTAGTAAACCCCTAAACTAAGTCATTAATTCATTCTTCAAAGAACCCAAATTCTCTCTAAATAATTCTATCTCTAGAAGGAGAAGGAGAAGGAGAAGGAGAAGGAGGAGGAGGAGGAGGAGGAGAAGGAGCAGGAGGAGGAGGAGGAGCAGGAGAAGGAGAAGGAGAAGGAGAAGGAGAAGGAGCAGGAGCAGGAGCAGGAGGGAGAGGAGGGAAAGGAGGGAGAAGAATAAGAAGAAGACCCCCCTAGGTTTTCCACCAATTGTGAAGTCAAAAACCCAATTCTAGCTAGGGTTTCCTTCTACATTGTGGATAGTGTTTAGGTATGATTCCAATCTAGTGGATAATACCTAATTATGAGTGTATTAGCATTGAATTATGATATTATGATGAATTCATGTGATTTCTATGGTTAATCCTAGTCTATTTGATGAATGTGATATTTTGTGGGTTTATGCCAGTAGAGGTGAAAAATTGAAGGTTCGTTCATAGGTGATCTTCTTGAATCAATGTGATGTGTAGTAATTGTTCAAGGTTAGGAACATATAATCATGAATTGAACTAGACTTTATTGAATGTGAAGGGTCATGACTAGTAAAGTTGAATTTGAACCTTTATGATCAATTATGACTAGAATCACCTAGTAATGAAGAATGTGATTAAAATACCTTGAAATCTAGGTATAGTGATGATTAAGAAAGAAAGATTGAAAGTAAGGCTTGTTATCATAATAGTTAGGGCTTTGAGAGTAAAACTAATATAATGTGATCATAGATGCTAAGGCTTTGAGAGTAAAGTCTAAATGAGAATAGAAGCTTAATGGATAGAGTTATGGTGGAAGATCTTTGCCTACCTAATCTACCTAATAAATGCTTGAATATGTGAAGTGATAGATTCACTTGAGTCATGAGGATACCAATGTGTAATGTAGAATTTTAGATATGGTATCATGCATGAGTATAGCATGACATGAAAGGTTCTCTCACATAGAATGATTCTAGGTTGAAAGGTTTTCTCACCTAAAATGAATCTAAGTCCTAGGACTATAAAATGTGATGAGGCTTGTGGTGATTTCCCTAAATGACCTTTACATGATAGGAATGTGTGGTGAGTTCCCTTACTCCTAATTAGTGAAACATGGGGAGTGTGAGGTGATTACCCTTCATTTATGTGCGACTCCCAAGGCAAGCGGTGAATGCCCCATTAGCCTTTAGGTTGATCATGGAGGCGATTACCTATGATTCTTATATGACGATGTGGATGCGAATACTTACATTACACATTAAAATGAATATGGAGGTGAATACCTATATTCCACTAATAATGAATATGGAGGCGAATACCTATATTCCACTAATAATGAATATGGAAGCGAATACCTATATTCCACTAATAATGAATATGGAGGCGAATACCTATGATTCATTGATTTGCATGACTTGTGGAGACTCCCCTTGTCCTTATACTTCATTAGTATGTGTGACTAGAGGTGATTACCTTTGTTTGTATGATTCCATGATATATGTGGCTTGAGGTGACTCCCCTTTTCCTTCATGATGAACTAAACATGTATGCCTTGAGGTGACTCCCCTTGCATTTGTGAACATGAGCATGACTAGTTTGGATTGTAGCTTTAGAGGCCCTCCAATGAATGCATGACTAAGAGGTGATTACCCTTGCCTTTATGATACTAAGAGATGATAAACATGAATGATGAACCTAAAGTGTCTAGCTTAGCATGCATGACTAAGAGGTGATTACCCTTGTCTTTATGATACTAAGAGATGATAAACATGAATGATGAACCTAAAGTGTCTAGCTTAGCATGGGTAGGATTATGGGGTCTTGCTCATGCATGACACAAGCTTGCCTTAAGGTGACTCATGAGGTGTTTCTCTTATATGATCTATGCTTAGATAGGATTGTGCTATAATTGCCTTCCTTGATATGATATGATTGACTAAAGGTGATAGTTCCCTTGTCTATATGAAGTAAGCTAATAGTGAGACCAAAGGAGGGTAAATATGACTAGGATGACTTCAAGGATATGCTTAGTGTGAAGGGTACTATGGGATGCCTTTCATGCATTGCACAAGTGTGCTTTGAGGTTACTTAGAAGTATGGTTACCTTATGGTAGAAAAACTTAAAGACTTGACCATGCACATAGTCTATGATTAAGATAACCAAAAAGGGATACTTGGCAAGGTGGTATTATGAGATGCTATTCATGGATTGCACATGTATGCTTTTAGGTTACTAGAGAATAGTTCTATTATGGTATTGATGACTAAGAGTCAAATAATGCTTATATGATGCAATGTTGGAGACTTTGCTTATTGTGATGATATTGTCTCTTATGCTTATAGTTTATGTTTCATGAAGTATTTCATATGATTTTGGACTATGTCTTATATTGACTAACCCTTGTCTTATGCTCTTATGATTATTCTATCTAACATATTTAGTACATTTTGTACTAATGCATAATTTGCCTACATTCTAATCAAATGTAGGGTTTGGAGACTTGAAGTTCTATTCTCGAAGATGGGTTTCTAAGGAGCAAAGGAGTTTGAAGATTTGGTGAGTCCTTATAACATCGAGGAAAAACCTACCATTTCCTTTATGTCTTTATTTCAAGTTTTGAGACTATTGTATGGGCTGTGTCCCAAGAGTTTTATTCTAAAGTTGTATTAGATGGTTTGAGACAGTGTAGTAAAGACTTCCGCTTGCTTTTATGAAAGTGACTTCGATTGTAAAAAGTTTTAAATTTCCCATACTTTTCTATTATCTTATGTTGTGATATGCTAAGGGCATGTATGAGACCCCTTCGAGGTCAAGTATGCCATGTTACATCTAGGGGGTACCCCTGGGTCGTGACATTTCCTAATGGGTTTGATCACTCCTTGGACTTGTCCATGTACTTTGATTGAGCTTGAAATGGTCAATTGAGGTTGACAAAGGTAGATTTGATGCATAATTTTAGGTGTAACAACTCATACATCCGATTATAGATAGAAATAGTAATCAATGCAATGCCTATAATTGGGTTGATTGTGTTGCTACTTAGCTAGGTTCGATAGACCTAGTTGAGAAATATTTACCTAGTTTCAGTGACTCATTGAGGTTGTAATGCATATATGATCTTACCCATGAATGAGTTTGCATGAGATTAATGTGCAATGGTTCTTGTGAATTTTACTTAGCTTGCCATTCCCCAATTTCCTTTGATTCCTTGCTTGAAAAGACCTTTTACCCTATCCGTGATTGTCAGTAAGATCATCTTCATCTTATAATTATGTATTTTTCATTCAGATTCAAACTCGCATCTTGTGATTCTTTATTTTTTCAATCGCTAACACATTATTCCTTGTACCTAGACCTTGTACGTCGGGTTATTATATTTGCTAGCGAGTGCTTACTCATTGATTCATATAATGGGTAGTTGAGTGTTATCAACTATGGCACTGCTGCCGGGGAAAAATATGGCATATTGAATTGGTTTAGAATTTAGAGTGTACTTGTTGCTATCCAAATTGTGAATATTTATTTTTACTTTGTTTTTATTTTGGTTCTATGGCCTTTTATGATGAAACAATGCTTGGTGGTTGCAATCCCTATGTTGATGACCCATGGCCTTGTTGTGGAGGACTTTATGTTGGGGAAAATTATGTGGATGCCTCTCTAGATTAAGAGGTGTGGGAAAAAATAGGTGCGGTGAGTCAAATTTGGCTCATGTGCTTGGCCCAAAAGCTTGAACGTGGTGAGAGATTACAATGTCTAATGTTGTAAACGAGGGATGATTTTTGCAACTTGCACCTAACTAGGTGCCATGAAATGATCCAACTTGAGTTTGAAATTACAACTTCGGAGACCCATGTGAGAATAAGAATTTGAGTATGTAATGCTCCTGTCAAGTGGTAAAAAATAGCAAGTTGGAGTCTCAAGAAAAAGGGGTTGTGATAAAAATGTATAAAATCTTGGGTATTTGCAAGCAAACCAAGCCAATAAAAATCCTAGATGCCAATATCAAAGAAATGATACTAAAGTTGCAAAGAAAAAAAATCAAGAATATCAGTTATGGCAACCTTAGTTCATATGTAAGTGAGAGTGTCACCCACTTAAAGACCAAGAATTATGAAGTTCAATGTTCGAAAGGCCTAGTGATCCTCTCACTCTTGCACAATTCTCCTCAACGAAAGAACGATATGAAGTTGGGTAAAAAATTCAAATCTTCGAAGTGGAGAGATCGAGTGAGACTTTTGATTCTCTCAGGTTGTCCCCGTACATTTCAACGAAGTTTTGATTTCAAATTAGGGAGAAGGTTTATCACCTCAAATGGAAACATAAAGGGTGATGTATCCAACGTCGCGCTGGGACATTAAATTGTGCGTTTGATGGGATGAAACACACCGATTTCCAAAAATTTTGATTCTTAATTTAATTTTGATCTTTTTGTTTTTAGATTAGATTAGCATTTTTTTGACTAATCCTCATAGTTTCAAAGTTTTTGGTTGTTGTTTGGACATGTTTGGAAGCAAAAATTTGATTGGTATTGAAGATTAGGGTTGTAATGCCTTCAAAATGTGACTTGGAATACTTTTTTGGCACTTAGGCTAGCAGAAATTTGCTGGGAGTCACCATATGAGCTCTTCCATTGCCAAAATCATCAGAGAGTTTCATCGTGATTGTGAGAGCCATAGGCTGCGATCGTGAAGCACAAAATTCTGGAGTGCCGCTATTGCGTGAGCCACCAGTCATGATCGCAAAGGTTAAAAAGGGAAAAATTTGCGATCGCGATGAGTGGCTCGCGACCTCAATGACTCATGGTCAGTTAAAAAGACAAAATTTGTTAAGTCAAATTATAGTTCTTCAAAAGGTATAATTGTTCCCCAGCATTTCCTCCTCTAAAATCAAAGCTCTTTTTATAATTTCAAGCAACAATTCCATTTCAACTGTCTCCCCCCACATGGTATGTTCCTATTTCTCATCTTTGTCTCCTCTTTAGATAAGTTGTTTGTAATTGGGTTGATTATCACCGAAAATTCTTGAACATGAATGTGTGAATTAAAATTAGACTTTCTGAATTGTGGTGATGTTATTGTTGTTGTTTGGGTTGTTAACTTTAAAATGGAGAGAAAGGGTAGTTACTTGTTTTTTATAATTCCTTGAAAATGTGGTGCCTGTAACATGATCCATAAAATGCCTGAGTGAACTTTATTTTTCTGAATTTGTTTTTTTCTCCACAATCATGATGTCTAATCCCGCGATCATGATGAGATAAATATCTGTTTCCTGTGATCGCGACGTCTCATTCCATGATCACGATGAATTAAATTGGTGAACCATCATGATTGGGAGGAACAATGTCGTGATCGCGATGAATATTTCACGAGGCAACATAAACTACCAAAAACAATAGCTATGCCCCCTTCCTTAGTTCCCTTTTTACTCATTTTTTTGGCCTAATTTCATGCTAATAATACTTTGTTTTTTGTGCCTATAAACTCGTCTAATGTGTTTGCATCTTTTATAGGTACTTTAATCATAAAAAATGATAGCAAATGCTAACCAAATTGAGCAACAAGTGGATGAAAATATTGTTGGGGATGATTACTATGACCAAGAGCGATTTGTGTCAGCCAAGTGCTACCAATTGAAAGACTGCATCCTAGCAAAAAATATTACAAAGGAGAGGGACATTCTCTTGGACAACTTCAAGATCACATGCCCGATCTTTATGGGCAGTTGGAAACTAGTGGGTGGCATGTTTTGTTGCTGAGCCTATCTAGTCTAACCACACTTGGGTGAGCAAATTTTATGCCAACAACACCGAGAATAATTTTTTCGATGCCTTGGTAGTCATGGCACGGGGAAAACAAGTGTATTTTGACCCCATTCAGATCAATGCTTATAACTATGGACTTTCCGATGCCGATAATGATGTGCAAGGCAAAAGCAAGTTGAGAGGTCCGGAGCAATTTGTTAGGCACCTACATGATGGCCATAGGCCACTGATGTGAGGCTAAAACTATATATTTTAATAATTATTTGACTCACATTTATTATTTGTATTTTTCCATTTTGAGCATGAATTTTATGGATTGTTCTTAATAGTGTATTTTATTTGTAGGAGTAAATTGGTGTAAAGTTGAAGAAGTTTGGAGATCAAATGAATTAAAGATGGAAGATTATAGAAGGAAATAAAGAAGATAACTTAATGGATTAAATTAAATAAAATAATATATTTTATATAAAAGTGCATATTGAAGAGTCAAATTGAATTGCAGTATAACTATTGCCGCGTGGAAGCAATTAAAGGCAATACGACACAAATTCTTGAGGCGGCACAATTCAAGTTGATTTTGGTTTCTCAATTTGTTTAGGACTCAGTTATTTTATTTAGGGGTTTTTACCTTTATAAATAGCCCATGAGAATAATTATTAAGGAAGCATCATACTTTGTAAGGAAAAGTTGTTAGTACTTTTTAGGGTTCTTTTTGGGCTGCAAGGTAATTGTTGAACATCGATTGTTTTGAATTAATGTTGGTTATCGCTGAAATTACTTTTGTATTCTTGTCTTGGTATTTCATGCTTGATCACCATAGAAGTAAATATATTGTCTATTCTTGAACTCTGGAGATGAAGAGATATATAAACCACATCATACAAAAGCTTGATCTTTCTTACATGTTACTTGATTAGATTTATGTTCAGGATTGACACCTGGATGAACATCAAGCTTGGTTACGAAACATGATGAAATTTAAATGCTCAACAATTAAGCATGTATGTCTCCTCTCAACAATGTAGTTAGAAAGTCAATTGGAGTAGGAGATTAGAGGTCGGGAGACCATGATCATAAAATTAACCTTGTAAATCAGTAATTTGATAATCGTAGTTAATTCTTGCATGAGATGTGATACATAAATTCTAACACCCCGTATCTGAAAAAGGAAAAAGGATCAGATTTGGGAAGTTGTAGGTGTCACGACCCGAGAGCACCCCTTAGTCGTAACACGACGTACTTGACCCCGAAGGGGTCTTATACAAGCCCTTAGCATATCATGAACATTAAAGCATATGAAAATAGCAGAAAATTTAAAACTTTTCTTTACAATTGTAGACTTTATAAAATAAGAGAGAGTCTATGACACTATGTCTCAAACCATCTATAACATTAGACTTAAATCTCTTTTAATACAAACTTAGGGACACGACCCTTACGTAAATCTAAAAACATAAAGTAAAGACATAAGTTGACAAGGTGGATTTTTCGTCGAAACTATGAGGACTCCCCACGTCTTCATTTCCAAGCTCCTTAGAAACCTATCTTCCATGTACAAGACACCACATCTCCAAACCCTACACTTTGTAGAAAATGTAGAAGAAGGGGTTAGCACAAAAAGTACCAAGTATGGAAGCCATGTATAAAAACCATTAAAACATGCTCAAAATGGACATTTAGTTGAAACCATGCTTTACACATATTTTGAAAATCATCTTGAAAGAGTTGGAGAATCACAAGTCACAAGCAACTCACATATAGTTCATCAAAGCACAAAGGATAATAACATCACCATAAGCATAGTCTCTAAACATAGTCTTAATACAATATTACTCATTACAAGACGTACTAGTCATGCATGTTCAATCATTAAGATCATTACATCATAATAGCATAACAACATAAGTAACCCTAGGTTGCACTTGTGCTATGTGTAGATAAAGCCCCATAACCCTATCTACACTAAGTATTATCTTTGGATCACCATGCTTATATTTAACATACAATAGTCTTATCCATAGTTCATACACATCATAAAGAGACAATTATAAACACTAGATCATATCAAGGCAAGTCAATCATAATGCTAATTCAATGAAAGCATGCATTACTCATAATCCTCATAATAAAATGGAACTACACCATGGCTACTTTAGAAGTCTACTTGTGCCATGTAGGAGTGGCATCCCATAATACCCCTCATACTAAGTAGATCTCCTAGATGAGTCATTAGTCATAGTTCGTGCAACATATTCATATCATACATCTTAGTCATTTTTCATATACTTCATATCGTAAGTAAACCACCCTCATAACCCCTTCACAAGTTCACTTGTGCAATGTACCTATGAAGTCCCATACCCCCACATATACTAAGCAAAGCTATCAAGAAGTCATAAGTGTAATTCACATGCATATTGATAATACATAGTAAGTGAAGTCATCTTTACTTCATACTTCACACGTTACCATACATAAGGGACTCACACAAGAACTCCTCAAAGAACCCACCTGTGCAATGTCTAGGTAAAGTCCCATACCCTTACCTATACTAAGTAGTACCCTTCAAGAAGCCCTAGTTAGAGTTCATATTCATATTAATTTCTTAGTTCATATTCTTTAACCATAGGGAGATTAGAAATAACCGACATAGACCATGTGAGCTACATGGAATCCAGTGTTCTACTTCCACACCGAAAAGAGAGTGTTCCACTTGCCAAGGTAGAACTAACATAATAGCTATCTAGGTGGATCCACTAAGCTAAAACCTACGGGGGCACGTAGTTATGGGATATGGAGATTGCTACTAGAAACCTTGTACTACTAGCGTGCGGGTTCCCATCTCATGAGACACCGTAATGTGAACCCAACTACTAACGTGAAAGAACCCATCTCATATTCATATCCGCTCGGTGCTAAACACAATTCCCTTTAAGTAACATTAATCCTTTACTTAAGTTTATTTTTCATAGGAGAGTTCCCTTAGGCCATTCATCCCAACTTTTATCATATTAGCTCATAGACTCATTAGGTGAGAAAACCTTTCATCCTAAGAGTCAAGAACATGTGAGAATGTTCCCGCATATCATAGTCATATAGTGTTTATGAGAATTACCTTTCATACTAACACTATCATAATCATAACATAACATAGATGTTCATATCATAGCATAACATACATGTTCATATCATAACATACAATGCATGTTCATATCATATCATACCATACATCTTCATGTCATAATGATGTACCGTGAGTTTACGGTATTTCTATACATTTCACTTACAAGTTGTGTGTGGCTAGGGCCTTGTTGTATTGGTTTTTTATGTGTTTTGATCATATTTTGCAGGAAAGATGTTCAGGCGCGGAAGTATAGAGACAGTTGAAAGAAATGTAGAAAAGGGCATTCACGGAGGTGATCTACGGACCGTAGGTCCATTGACGGTCCGTAGGTGATGACCGTAGATCAGTAGGCAACGTATGGAAGACAAATCAGGGAAATCTGACCAAGTGTGGAACCACGGTGTCCATTGACGGCCCGTAGATTGATCTACGGACCGTACTGTTGATCTGTAGATTGATACTGCGAGGGTTCCAGTACTTGATTTCTGAAGATTCTAAGTGTGGAGCTACGGAGGGGATTGACGGACCGTAGATCAATCTACGGTCCGTACTGCAAGTTCGTCGTTTGCTTCAGAGAAGCTGATTTTTTGGAAGCTAAAATATTTTCTAAGTCCTGGTTGGCGGAATGGACTTACAGACCGTAGATCTATCGACGGTCCGTAAGTCAGTCTCGTGGAATGAAGATGCGTGCCTGAACAAACTTTCCTTAATTTGTTTCCCTTTTAACTTAGGATTTGTTTTCTATAAATAGGGCATGTAAACCTCGGTTTTAGGAGTTAGACATTATTATTCTAGTTTTACTTGGTGACTTTGGAGATTAATTTGCAACCCTAGCAATTATTGATTTTCTAAGTTCGTTTTGAAGATTTTGGCTTTGCAATTCAAGTTGAATTTCTGAGTTTATTATTCTCTTTACGTAAGTTCATGATTTCTTTATCTAAAACTATGAATTGTGTTCTTGCTAATATGG
>JAJOOR010039351.1:0-24887 GCA_036250505.1 Solanum acaule | reverse complement strand
AATAGTTTTTCTTTGTGCTATTATAGATTTTTTACAAATTCCTGCGAATATGTTATTATTAAGTCTATTTTGCCTATGTTCTAATTCTTGTCTTTTTGTTATAATTATTTCAGTAAGTTTTTCTTTATATTCGTTATTCTCGTTATTCATTGTATCTTTAAATATTGAATATATTTATATTCTATTTTAGATATATTATCTAATAATTTATCTACTTTTACGTTATTAGTTTTTGTGATATTAAGCTGCTTATATTCCGGATATAATTTGTTTAATTTTCTTCTTATTTTTCTCAACTTTCTACTAGTATGTTTCTTCTTATGAATTTGTTTATGAATTTGTTTTGGACTCAATTATTTTATTTAGGGTTCTAAGATCTATAAATATTCCATAAGAATAATTAATAAAAAAACAATATATTGTGCAGGGAAAAGCCATCATACTTTTTAGGGTTCCTTTCTTCTTCTTCTTTTCTTAAACATTAGTAGTTATAGACCCTTGTTCTGGGGTTGTAGCAATGGATGATTATTGAACATTACTTTTATGGATTAATTTTGTCATCATTTAAATTAGTCTTGTATTGTTGTTTTAATAATTCATGCTTGATCACCATTGATTATTTTATTTCCTATTCTTGAGATTGAGAAACAAATACGTAGATACACCATCAAATACAATGAGCACAATCTTTCTTGCACACCATTTGTTCAGATTTTCGTTTAGGATTGACGCTCAGACAAATATCGTGCTTTGTTACATAACAAGATGAAATATAAATGTTCACCAATTGAGTCTATCTATCCCCACTCAACAATGTAGTTAGAAAGTCAACTAGGTAGACAGTTAGAGGTCAAGAGATAATGATCATAATATCAATCTTGTAAATCAATAATTTGATAACCTTATGACAACTATGAAAGAGATGTAATACATGATTCTTAGTATGCTTGAGCCATGGAATTTTCTCAATTATTTTAAGTATATCTTATTATTAGATTAAATTTGTTTACAAATAAATAATGAATTATTTGGCTATAACACCCAGTAGTTTAGTAGGCCAACTAGGGCTAAGTGTGAGGGCAACATGAGCCAAGGCAAGGGGCAAGAGCCAAGGCCAAGGGGCAAGACCCAAGCCAAGGACCAAGGCTTCCTAGCACTGCCCCACTTCAAGACAACCACCACGGCTCGTGGTCGCTAAGGCACTAGCTAGTCTTAAGTTTCCTCAAAGTGGCTCACCTTCACGTGCCACTTCACGGCCAGTGGTGAAGACCACGAATCTTTAAAAGGCTCGTTAAGATGCTTTAGTTTGTGGAGGCCAAAGCCTAATAAGCTAAGCTACTGCCCAAGGACCACGACTCGTAGTCAGGACCATGGCTCGTGGAGCTTGCCGTGGTACCTGGCACATGGCTGCTTAATGAGGGCTAATTTAGGAAATTCCTTTTTAAGTTAGAATTAAGTGAGATCATTTTGAATTAGTTTTATTTACCTATATAAGTCATTTTTAGTCAAAATACACCCATTCACCCCGTTATTTCCAAAACCCCAAATAAAATCCCAAAAGTTCATCTTTTCTAAAAAATTCTCTCTCAAGAAAACTCAAACAAGAAGAAGAAGAGGAGAAGGGTCAAGCTAGGTCAAGTTTCCATTGTTAAAGCTTGCTAGGGTTTAAAATTAAGGTATGATGGCTTATTCATCCCTGTATTCTTCCATCCATGGAGCCCCCTAGATTTTCCCCAATTGTGAAGATGAACTGCAATTCTTGTTAGGGTTTCTTCCTATATTGTGGGTATTGTTGTATGTTGATCGAATTGAGTGGATATTGGCTTTTTATGATTGAATTAGTAGTGAATCATGTTATTATGATGAAATTATATGTTTACATGCCTAACCCTAGTCTAATTTATGAAATTGAAGTAATGTGTGTTTATGCTTTAAAAGGTGAAATTGAGGATTTAGAGATATTATTCTAGGGTTGATGTTATGTGTAGTAATTTTTTGAGAGTAACAATTTGTAGACATGAATTGAATTAGATTAAATTATATATATGATAGATCATGACTAGTAATGCTTGAGATTGAACCTTCTTGATGATATATGGTTAGAAGCACATAATAAAGAAGTATGTGATTAGAATACCTTGTAATCTAGGTTCTTAGGATGCTTTTAAGAAATAAATCTATTAAGAGTAGAGACTTATAGTTATGAATGTTGACTTCTAGGGTTTTGAAGGTAAAACTAATATGATGAATTATCTATGTTAAGGCCCTAAGAGGGAAGTTGACTTGATGATGGTAGACTATTAGATAGAATTGTTGTGGGAGGACTTTACTCACCTAATGGACCTCATGAATGTTTGAATGCATAAATTGATAGAATCACATAAGTTAGGATGATATCCATGTCTATTGTTTGAGCCCTAGGGGTGATGATTGAAAGTTAGTTTTGACTCTCAAGGAGGTGAAGTATGAGATTATGCTTGTGGTAATTGAACTACTTGAATTATGATTATTTCCATGTCTAATGTAATCATTCTAGATGTGTTGATTTGACATGAGCTTTAACCCTTGAAAAGGGTAAGATATGATAATATGCATATTTTTATGAAAGTTATGTACATGGTTTAAGAACACTTTGAGAGTAAAGTGAATATGCTCATGATCTAGTTGTTGTGTTGTTAAAAGGTTATTATCACATACACACTTATGCATGAATATGATTTGATGTCAAAGGTTTCTCACAATATAGTGATTCTAAGGTTGGAAGACTAGTCTCACCTATTGAATCTAAATTTAGACATGGACGGTGAAAGGTTATTCTAACACATGATCTAATGAGCTATAGTATGAGTTATGTTGGATTGAGTGTCAAAACATTCTTCCATAAATATGAACTTAAGTAAAGACTTAATATGAACTCAATGGGAATTATGCTTAGCATCAAGTGGATCTTGAATATGATATGGAAGCTATTATGCTAGTTGAGTCCGGCTTCCCAATGGAAGCTTTTAAGCTAGTTGAGTCCGGCTTTCCAAATGGGTTCCGTCTACCTTAGTTGAGTCCGGTTTCCCAAAATATGTATCTCATGAGATGGAAACATTATACCTTAGTTGAGTCCAGGTTTCTAGTAGCAATCTCCTTTATCCCATAAACTACGTGCCCTGATAGGTTACTAAGCTATTGGATCAACCTAAGCTAAGAGTATGGTTCTACCTTAGGCAAGTAGGACAACCCCTTTTCGGTGTGGGGTAGACACCGAATTCCATGTTAAGCTCACATGGTCTATGTCGGTTAAGGCTAATTCCCACAATAAGAATATGAGTTATGAACTATGGTTAGTCGAGGAGCTTTACTTAGCATGGGTGGGATTGTGGTGTCATATTCATGCATTGCACAAGTTTGCTTTCATGGTATCTATGGTATGTTATGATGATCTATGAAATGAATGTGCTTGTGACTTATGTTTATGATGTATGCTTAGTTTGGATTGTGGCTTGAAAGACCTTTCCAATGCATGTGTGACTAAAGTTGAGTATTCCCTTGTCTATGATACTAAGCTAAGGTTGAGATCAAAAGATGATAAGTATGAATGAGGGCCTAAAGTGACATGCTTAGCATGGGTGGGATTATGTGGTTTATACATGTATTGCCCAAGCTTGCCTTGAGGTGACTTATGTAGTGTTTCTCTTATGTCATGTTAAACTAGATGCATTAACTATGATTATGACTATGTTGTTATCTTTTATGCTTATCACCGATGCCACATGATGATGTATCTTATGCTTATGACTTATGTTATTGTGTCTTATGATTATGGTATATGTCTTATGTTGACTAATGTCTCTTATATGCTTATGTTGATGATTTATGCTAGCCATCATATTTAGTAAATTATTGTACTAACACATACTTTTGCCTACATTCTTATTAGATGTAGGTTTGAGTAATATTGACTTCCATCCTTGTGTCTAGGTTCTTAGTCAATCAAAAAGATAAGTTTTGGTGAGTCCTCATAGTATCGAGGACTTGATCACCCCTTTCCTTTTCATATCTTTATTTTATGTTTAGATTATATATGGGTTGTGTCCCTAACTCCTTTAAAGTATTAGATGGTTTGACACAAGTGTAATAGACTTCTGCTTTGCTTTTATAAAAGACTTTGATTTTATTGAAAAATGTTTTAAATTTTTGTACTTTTCTATTTTCTTATGTTATGATATGTTAATGGCTTGTATGAAACCCCTTCGGGATAGAGTATGCCATGTTACATCTAGGGAGTACCCCTGGGTCGTGACAAATTTAGTAATCAGAGCACAAAGTTTAGAATGGTTGTAGGATGTCTCAAACCACGTTTAGCAGAGTATTGTTCATAAATGTGAAGCGCACCATCTTTATGAATAGAAGGCGATTATATGTTTAGGAAATCTCACTTCTTCATTCTCTAAGTCGTTCCATAGAGTTTGGCTCTATTAGGTCTTTCTCCTAATCCATGCCTGTTGATTTTCAAGGTATTGCTAATACAAGGGCAAATGTTAGGTGGAATGAGGAAGACAATGTGGACCAAGAGGTTACTCTCCAAGCTCCTCCACTAGCTCCAATTGACCCTTTGGAAGAGAAAGTAACAAATGAGAAGTTTAGGTTTGGTTTTCAATTGTTGACTCAGGTTGAAATAGAAATTTAGGAATTTTATGGGTCAAAGATGGAGGAAAATCCTCAAGAGTTTATAGAAGAGGTCCCTAAGGTGTTAAACTTTATGGGAGTGACTCCGGTAGAGAAGGCGGAGATGGCTTCTTGTCAACTCAAAGGCGTTGCACAAATATGTTATTATCGATTGAAAGTGGCTAGACCGGTAGGAATGGGTCCCCATATAGTGGGAAGGGTTCAAGAGTACTTTTTCTAGATATATTCTACCCTTTAGAGATAAGAGAGCTTTAGAGCTTGAGTTCATTAACCTTAGACAACGTGATATGAGTATTAAGGAATATGCACGGAGGTTCACCCAATTGTCTAAGAATGCTCCAATTCTAGTGTCTGATCCTAGGTCGGGAATGAGTAAGTTTGTGTTGGGAGTGTCCGATTTAGTAGAAAAAGAATGTCGTATGGCCATGCTTGAACATGTTATGAATATTTCTCGCTATGTGATTTATGCTCATCAAATCAATAAAGAGAAACTTGAAGAAAGGTTTAGGGAGAAAATGAGGTTTAGGACAGATGATGGTAATTCTCCTCTTGAAAGGTTCTCCGGACAAGGTCTTTCTAGGAATTCCCCAAGACATAACCTAGAAACGGTGTCTAACCCTAAGTCTCAAAGAAAGGATAGTAGACCCTTATTTCCTACTTGTTCTAGATGTGGCAAAAGACATAAGGGTAGATGTTTTGCCGGTATGGAGGGTTGTTATGTTTGTGATAGGAGTGGCCACAAAATGAGAGATTTCCCGGTACATACTGCTAGGGGAAGAGAGAGGATGAAAATTAGGTCCCATGCTCTCCAAGCTAGAAGTGAACAAGAGAGTCCTCCGAATGTTGCTCCCGGTATTTGTTTCATGCTTGATTAGATTCCAGAATGCTTGTCTTTTGTGACTCAATAGACTATGATGTTGCCTTTAGTATGAATGGGTTGCATTATGTTTATGTTTATTTGGTTGTAGAACCCGACTTAGTCATTATGAGTTTTAGGGTGTGTTGGAGAATTTGATGAATAATAGGTTAAGTGATGCTTAGATGTGGTAGGGGAATGGACTCATTTATAGTAGTATAATTCACCATGGCCTAGAATCATCTTGTGTGATGGATGTGAAAGCTTAGTGATGACTTGCTCCGACCTTAGAGTTAAAAGAAATGATGCTTAGAAGAGTTTGTATTGGCTTACTCCCAAAGGGGAGATAATGAGATTGGATAGCAAGGTCGTTGAGTGTTCTTGAGGTTCATGATTTAAGTTGACTTGAAATTCTCACCTTGAGAGGTGTAGAGAGTTTGGAAAATTTGTCCCAGCCTTATAGGCTCATATGATATCTTGAGTAAAGTTTGTAAGGTTGGTTGTGATCTAGAGTTGCTTAATGAGTGTTACCGGTGTATCCGATTTCCATTTCTCTAGGATAAAGAATGGTGTTGGAGATCCGACATTCATAATTCCTGAAGAAGAGTTGGGAGTTCATGAGAATCTCCCTAATTTAGAAATACTGGTAGGGATCTTAGAGAGACAAGTTATGAAATAAGAGAGCAAGGAAGTTATTTCCATGAAATGTTAAGGAACGATCTTTTAGTGAGGGTTTTAGGTAAGGGTGCTACTTGGGAGGCCAAGGGCCAATGTGATGTCTCAATATCCTTAAATTTTTATTCTATTCCTCCTTTAGTCTTGAGATGATAAAGTTCCTTTTAATTGTAATATGTTTTGGAGTCATGTGTATTTTAGATGTTTCTAGGATTCCCTTATGTGGTGCATGTTCATGAAATTGTGTTTTGAAAGAAAATAAAGTTGCATGATTAATTTTCCTCATGTTGTTGTGCATTTAGTATGAGTTGCATATTTGACTTCATGATATGAATAGATGAACATGTTTTGGTATGCTTTTAAGAGTAATTGCATCTTAGCTCCATGATGTCGTGTTGAGCATGTTTTTGTTCGGAGATGGTAGTTCCTCCTTGAACATGATTAGATGTTGAGTTTCATGCATATTGGGTTGTTAGTTGTAGTTCCTACTTCCTTGTGGTGCATTGATTATGTTTTAGATGGAGTTGAAGTTTTCCTCCTTGGTTGTGTTCATTTAAATGTGTTGCATGCATGATGGGTTGCAAGTCTAGAGTCGTTTCCTTAAGAGGTGCTTATAATTGTCATTCAAGGGTGACTGTTCACAAGGGGTAGATATTGTAACACCCCATAGTTTAGTAGGCCAACTAGGGCTAAGTGTGAGGGCAACATGAGCTAAGGAAACGGGCAAAAGCCAAGGCCAAGAGGCAAGACCAAATACAAGGTCCAAAGTTACCCCAAGGCTGCCTAGCACTGCCCCACTTCACGACCACCACCATGCCTCGTGGTGACCACCACGACTCGTGGTGACTAAGGCAGTAGCTACCTTTAAGTTGCCTCAAATTGACTCACCTTCACGAGCCATTTCACGGCTAGTGGTGAAGACCACGACTCGTGGAAAGGCTTGTGAAGAAGCTTAGTTTGTGGAGGCCAAAGCCTCATAAGCCAACCCACTACCTAAGGACCACGGGCAGGACCACGACTCGTTGTCAGGACCACCGCTCGTGGAGCCTGCCGTGGTGCATGACACATGGCTGCTGAATGAGGTCTAATTTAGGAAATTCCTTTTTAAGTTAGAATTAAGTGAGGCCATTTTGCCTTAGTTTTTTACACCTATATAAGTCATTTTTAGTCAAAATACAGCCATTAACCCCATTATTTCCTAAACCCCAAAAGTTCATCTTCTCTAAAAAATTCTCTCTCTAAAAACTCAAAGAAGAAGAAGAAGAGAGTCAAGCTAGGTCAAGTCTCCATTGTTCAAGCTTTCTAGGCTTTATAATCAAGGTATGATGGTTTATTCATCCATGTATTCTTCCATCAATGGAGCCCCCTAGATTTCCCCCAATTGTGAAGATGAACCCCAATTCTTGTTAGGCTTTCTTCCTATATTGTGGGTATTATTGTAGGTTGATCCAATTGAGTGGATATTGGTTGATTATGATTGAATTAGTAGTGAATCATGTTATAATGATGAAATTACATGTTTACATTCCTAACCCTAGTCCAATTGATGAAATTGAAGTAATGTGGGTTTATGCCTTGTAAGGCGAAATTGAGGATTTAGAGATAATCTTCTAGGGTGGATGATATGTGTAGTAATTGCTTGAGAATAAAAACTTGTAGTCATCAATTCAATTAGATGAAAGTATATATATGATGTATCATGACTAGTAATGCTTGAGATTGAACCTTCTTGATGATATATGGTTAGAATCACTTAAAGAAAGAAGTAGGTGATTGGAATGCCTTGTAATCTAGGTTCAGAGGATGCTTTTAAGAAGTAAATCTATGAAGAGTAAATAATTATAGTTATGAATGTTGAATTCTAGGGTTTTGAAGGTAAAGATAATATGATGAATTATTTATGTTAAGGCCTAAGAGGGAAGTTGACATGATCATGGTGGACTATTAGATAGAATTGTTATGGAAGGAATTTACCCACCTAATCTACCTCATGAATGTTTGAATGCATAGAGTGATAGAATCACATGAGTTAGGACGATATCCATGTCTAGTGTTTGAGCCCTAGGGGTGATGATTGAAAGTAAGTTTTGAACCTCAAGGAGGCTAGGTATGAGATTATGCTTGTCATAATTGAACTACTTGAATTATGATTATATCCATGTCTAATGTAGTCATTCTCGATGTTTCGATTTGACATGAGCTTGGACCCTTGAAAAGGGCAAGATATAATATTATGTATGTTTTTATGAAAGTTAGGTACATTCTTTAAGAACACTTTGAGAGTAAAGTGAATATGCTCACGATCTACTAGTTGTGTTATTGAATGGTTATTCTTATATACACACTTATGCATGAATATGACATGATGTGAAAGGTTTTCTCACATTCTAGTGATTCTAAGGTTGGAAGACTAGTCTCACCTATTGAATTTATATTTAGACATGGACGGTGAAAGGTTATTGTCACGCATGATCTAATTAGCTGTAGTATGAGTTATGTTTGATTGAGTGACAAGACATTCTTCCATAAATAGGAACTTAAGTCAATACTAAATATGAACTCAATGGGAATTATACTTAGCACCGAGTAGATATTTAATATGAGATGGAAACTTTTACACTAGTTGAGTTCGGTTTTTCAATGAAAGCTTTTACCCTAGTTGAGTTCGACTTTCCAAATGGGTTCCTTCTACTTTAGTTGAGTCCGGGTTGCCAAAATATGTATCTCATAAGATGGAATCCTTATAACAAAGAGTCTGGGTTTCTAGTAGCAATCTCCTTTATCCCATAAACTATGTGCCCTCATAGGTTACTTATCTATTGGATCCACCTAAGCTAAGAGTATGGTTCTACCTTAGGCAAGTAGGACAACCCCTTTTCGGTGTGGGGTAGACAATGAATTACATGGTAATCTCACATGGTCTATGTCGGTTTAGGTTAATTTCCACAATAAGAATATGACTATGGTTACTCAAGGAACTTTACCTAGCATGGATGGGATTATGTGGTCTTATTCATGCATTGCACAAGTATACTTTGAGGATATCTATAGTATGTTCCTTTATGTTATGATGATCTATGAAATGAATGTGCTTATGACTTATGCTTATATTGTATGCTTAGTTTGGATTGTAGCTTGAAAGGCCTTTCCAATGCATTTTGGACTAAAGGTGAGTATTCCCTTGTCTATGATAGTAAGCTACCGTTGAGATCAAAAGATGATAAGTATGAATGAGGGCCTAAAGTGACTTGCTTAGCATTGGTGGGATTATGGAGTCTTATCCATATATTGCACAAGCTTGCCTTGAGGTGACTTATGTAGTGTTTCTCTTATGTCATGTTAAACTAGATGCATTAATTATGCCTATGACTATGTTGTTATCTCTTATGCATATAGCCTATGTCTCATGATGATGTATTTTATTCTTCTGACTTATGTTATTGTCTCTTATGATTATTGTATATGTCTTATGTTGACTAATGCCTCTTATATACTTATGTTGATGATGTACGCTAGCCATCATATTTAGTACATTATTGTACTAACGCATACTTTGCCTACATTCTTATCAAATATAGGGTTCGGTGATATTGACTTCCATCCTCGTGGCTATATTCATAGTAGATAAAGAAGAGAAGTTTTGATGAGTCCTCATAGTATCGATGGCTTGATCACCCCTTTCCTTTTTATGGCTTTCTTTTATATTTATATTGTATATGAGTTGTGTCCCTAACTCTTATCAAGTATTAGATGGTTTGTGACAAGTGTAATAGACTTCCGCTTTGCTTTTATAAAAGACTTGGATTGTATTGAAAAATGTTTTAAATTTCCGTACTTTTCTAGTTTCTTATGTTATGATATGCTAAGGGTTTGTATG
Source organism: Solanum acaule (assembly GCA_036250505.1). Lineage (NCBI taxonomy): Eukaryota > Viridiplantae > Streptophyta > Magnoliopsida > Solanales > Solanaceae > Solanum > Solanum acaule. Next base: position 14,802 of record JAJOOR010039351.1, on the reverse strand, counting down.
AGACCCCTTGTGGTCGAGTACGCCATGTTACATCTAGAGGGTACCCCTGGATCATGACATTGGCACTCTTGAATAAATAAATACTAGTATAATTTAGGAAAATAGTAAATTGACAAGTCTTGCGCGTCTGCATACACTTGCGTGTACATTTGGAAGTAACAAGTTTTATCTACCGTTGCGGAGGAGTTAGAAATTAATTATTCTTCTAGGTTATACTTTCTTTTATTTGTTTCAATTTTTTCAATTTATTTTGTACATACATTTTTTTTTCTACTAATAAATACTCTTATTGGGATTGACTCTTATCAAGGAAATGTGTGGAGTATGAATATTCCTATTTTTTTTAGTACTTTTCTCTATTGCAAAGGGACCCACTTTTAGCAACAACGTCAATATATTCCTGAGGGTGAGTTGTGTGCACCATCTCTATCTTGTAAATTTTGTTATTGAATGTGATTTGGTTGTCCAACGTTTTGCTAGTCTACTCCAAAACCCTCTAGTGATGATTGTAATAATACTTGTTCCTTTGATAGTATGGTTTCTTTCAGGCAATTAGTAGAGGATTATGGAGAGCATTTTAGGAGAATCATATATGGGATGACACACTTTGTAGAGAGAAAAATAAATCTCATGAAAGAGTTTGATAGCTTTGTCTTGCATACACGAAACATAACCAATGAATTGAATGCAAAGGTTGCTGCCTTTGGCGCTTAACAATCCAAGTATTAGTTGTGTGATACCCAAAAGGTACTCTGAATTCAAATTGAGGATGTCACATTTGAGGAGGTGTATAAAAGTGAGCATATTTCCTTTGGTGTAAAATGGGAAGAGGGACGCATTGGACCCCATTCAGATAACTTCTCCAAATTATGTTTAGATGCTGATATATATTTGAAGTAATTTGAGATAATGGAAGAGTGTGATGATGAGGAACAAGAATCGTACATCCTTAATGTTGATCCCTAAAAGTGACAAAATAACATGTCTTACTTCGGATCGAAGCAATCCCACATGCAACATGTATTACTTTATTCTTTTATCTTTATACCACTGCCCCATGAGTCAGGCAGAAAAATTGATGCAAAGTTAGGGGTACAATTTATAAGTTCAGAGTTGACAGAAAAGCTTAATTGTGTCGTGTCGTGACGTTAAATCATGTGCTTATTGATAGGCAACCCAATTTGTAGTGTAGCTTCTTTTTTTAAAATAAAAATTATTTTAATGTCCTTTATTTCTTTATGTAGTTCTTACAAGTTTTGGAGACGCCTAAGTACCCAAAATTTTAAGGAAAGGAGCACGTTTGAGCTTAAGTGTGTGACGTATATGACCTTTGATGAAACTAGAGATGCTATGGAAATAGCTAGGCCTAGAGTCCTCAAGGAGTTTTGCTAACACTTGTTTTAAATTTTAATTGATTATTTGGGGACAAAACACTTTTTTAAGTGTGGGGTGGTGATGAGTCCATGGTTTCGTCTCATTTAGGGCTTTGTTTTGATAGTTTGAGTGTCCCTAAATGCATAATTTATACTATAAACTGATGTTAAAACATTGATTTGCAAGAATGTAGACTAAGGAGCAAGGCGAGGACACTACCGGGCAAAAATGAGGAATAAAGCTGAAGAATTGAAGAAAAGCAATCCTGGTGATCACCAAGACCACTCGGCGAACAGCCGAGTGGATCTTTAGCCCGCACAAATTTCCAGCAAATAATTCCTAAGGAAGGACCAACTTGGCGACAGGAATGGGAAGTCGGCGGATCGCCGAACGACTCCGCGATTGCAACCTTTATCGCCTAAAGTCACAGAACCTTAAAGACAAATGGCCAATGAAAATCAGCGATGGATTGGAGCAAGGGGCGGATCGCCGACCTGGTTGGCGAGGCACAACTTATTCCGCCGAATGAGGTTTAGGGCCAAAAAAATTGGGCAACTATAAATTGAAATTTAAAATGAAATTTCAGGAGCTTCTCCTAGTTCTGATTCCCAAAGTTTGAGTTTTTCTCTCAGTTTTTGAGATTCCATTGCAGACTTTTGAGGTTTAACTTGAGTATTTGCAAGTGGGTTTTTTAATTTAAGAAATTTGGAGCATTGTAAAGACTAGGGAACCTTTACCCAGATCATAGTTAATGTATTTGGTAATTGTTTCTCTATTATTATGATGTGTAGCTAAAACCCCAATTCTTGTGTGTGATCATGTGTTTATTTGTCTAATTATCTTGTATTGTTCTTTATTGATGAAATTGTTGTTTAAATGTGGGTTTATTATTAGTTGTGTTTTAATCTATGGGTTTTAGTTGTGAATGCAATTCTAGCATAGAGTTCTTGGTTTGCTTGAGAGAGAGGTTTTGGAACCAAAGCTTTTGATAGGTATTGGGTTGATATGGGTTCAGCTCGAGAAAGTGAATCCTAAACTCAATTCTACCTATCTAGCTCAAGAGAGTGGATACATTAATGTTGTGGGCAAGTTGTCTTGTTAAGCTTGTCAATGTTCAAGAGAAATCACCTGAATCGTAATAATTGTTGGAGAGAAAACAATTGTACTTAAAGTCCACCCTACCCACCCATGTTTAAGAAAGTTGTTATTAAATCTCAATTACCCATAAAACATAATTAGCTTATAAGCAATTACATCCCGAGAATTCCACTTAATCTTGTTATAACCCCTATTTCCGCATTTGTTTTAGTTATTAATTGACAAACCAATCCCCCATTTAAAATTTATTGTCACCCCTTTCAATTTAACTACATGTTTACGATAATTTCTATTCCTATAATTGATTAGACCACATTTGCACTTCATAATGGAGTTTGAACACATACCGTTCCCTGTGGGTTCAACCCCAACCTTTTGTGGGTTTTGTACTAGTTTACGATCGCCCACACCTAGTATTGGATGAGGTGTGATTGATAGTTTATAAAAAATGGTGCCGCTACCGGTGAGTGGTGTTGTTTAGAATCCTATTATTGAAGTTGAATTGTGATATTTTTGTGTTATAGTTGAATTGACTAACTTTATTTTGTGTTTGTGTTGATTTATTTTGAACAGAGGAAGAAATGAGCGTGAACGGGAGTAATGGTAGCCAATTTGGCCACCAAGACGATATTGGGAATCTGAGTGATGTGAATGACCCAATTCAATTGGGTGGTGTTGGTACAATACGTCTACCTCGTGTTGAGGGAAACGCTGTATTCAATATTACGTGCACAATGCTACAGCTCCTCAAAATGAAAGGGTTTATATGGAGGGCTGGCTAATGAAGATCCCCGTGAGCATATTCGAAACTTCGTGGATGTTTGTAGTCCGTTCTCATTCAAGAACATATCTCAAGAATCAATCTGTCTAAGGTTGTTTCCATTCTCTTTGATGGATGAAGCTACCGAATGGTTAGCTGATTTACTGAGAAACTCCATCACCAATTGGGATGAGTAGACCATAGCGTTCTATGTGAGATTCTTTCCACTATCAAAGATTATTACACTCATAGATAGTATCCAAGGTTCCAAATGCTTGGAGCGTGAACCAAACCACGAGACGTGGCTGAGATTTAAGAAATTGGTACTTCAGTCTCCAATTCACGGACTGCCAAACCACTTATTGATGCAATACTTCTATAGGATTCTTTACTCGGTGAACAAATGAGTTGGTGATCAACTTGTTCCAGGAGGTATAATGTAACAACCCTATGAAGCAACGTCTCAACTCCTTAAATGAGTCCAAATCTAGGACTTATCAACACCCCCAACTTAAACTTTTGCTTGTCCTTGAGTAAACTCAAGTTCAGCAGTTCATAAAGGATGTCTCAAATAGTGCTACACAAGACTCAATCAAGAATGCACACAAAAAGACTCAACTTACTCATGCAAGGATCAATTGTGCACTCAAAGATTCAAGTTGTGACTCACCATTATCAATGATTCTCAAGTTCACAATACTTGCTTCAAATGCAAGTTCAAGCTCAACAAAGGTACTCAAATTCCCTCACACAAAGAATGATTCCATATTCACATATAATGGTTCAACAATTTATAGATTTGGAATCAATAACAACTCTCATGCTTAGAAAGAAGAACACATGTATGACTTCACCCATAAGTTTACCCTTATTTTCCAATCAACACTTATTTCAGCTCACTCAAGATCAAAAAGGTCTTTTCAAGGCTTGTAACAGGGCTGCGTGTAAAGGTATGGTCATTGAGGCTCGAGGGCAGCTATCCTCATGAAATGTGGTATGAACAACACTTTCTTTCCATTTCTTCATCATTCTTATTCCTGCTCAAAAGTCACCCCAATATTCACTTTCCATGGAATACCGAACTCCTCACTTCTTTTGCAGTATCACACTTTTATTTCAAACTTTTTCATTCTTTTTATTTTTCATTTTTCTTTTCTTTTTCTTTTTTTTTTGGTATGGAGGGGTTCCATATTTTTAAAATCCATGGGTCAAAGGGTACTTCTTTGCACTTCTTGATTTACCTTCTCTTTTCACCACAGCCCCAACTTAGGCTTTTGGCCTATGTTAGCTATTTAAACAAACCACATTCCATCAGGATGAAGGGTGAAGGGATAAACAAAGGTCACAATTTCATCAAGTTTCATCCAAGGAAAGGCTAAGGCTCAAACGGTGTTCAAGAAAAGTTCACAAACTCACAAGTTAGGCTACAAAAGAGGTATAATGTCAAATTGTTTCACTCTTTAAATTTTTTTCCTAAGATCATTTCAAGAGCTTGCATCACTTACTCAACTGGACAAATGGGGTAAATTCTAGGTGTTATCACACATGGTTCACGGTAAGCTCATCACAAAAGGCATTGACACCAATGTCAAACAAGACTCCACACTTTCACTAGTGTGCAACGTTCATAATAAGAGACTCTATTTGATAACTGGCTAGTCACACCAAGATGCAAAAAGTTCACATATTGTCTATGTAACTTCATTTGGCCTCATCGTAGCCGCACATTCATTTTTGTTTGATTATGAGCACTATTCAAGTCAATTGTGCAAGCCTACCCTTTAGGTCATCCAGGGCCTGGCCTTCTTCTTTCCCTTTGTCTCCAGTTCTCCGTATGTTGTATAAAACTCCCGGACCCACGTATGAATGTAGGGGCTTGGGGGCTTGGTTAACTGATCGAACCAGTGGAAGTAGAGGGTGTCCCTCACTGCGGAGTATCTGTCCACTAAACCCTCCGTGGATAGCAGCTTCTCCTCAAGGATCGTCTGCAACCCATCAACTTTCAATCTGTGAAGTAGCCGGGGAGGAGGAAGCACTGGTGGTTCTGGAGCCACAGGAGGTGCCGGATCTCGCACTATATCTGCCGAAGAGGAGGTTGCTGGGACTCTAGCTGAGTCAGGATGAGATCTAGCACGGATCTCCGCTCTCCGGGACTGTAATGGCTGGTCATCGTCCGTCTTAGACAATACAGCTTGGGAGTTAAAGGCTTCTCCCTCGCTGCCGGAGTTGTGCTCTGGAACCTCAGATGTTGGCCTCTTGCCTTTGCCCTTGCCTCCCTTTGGAGGCTCTGTTCTTCCCTTTTTAGGAGGGTTTGCTCCTCCTTCATTTATAACAATGCCCCATACTCTTTTACGGGGCGCATTTCTAGGTTGGTTCTAGCCATATCTGCAAACACATCAAAAAGCATTAGGAACAGTTCAAGCAAAGGCACTGAGAACAAACTCACCGATCCGGTCCGCGAGTCACCGAATCACTTTGGCGAGCTAGACCGGGCTTGCCAAAAGTATTGGCTCAAAATTTTCCAAAAAAAATGGCATGTCGGCGATGGGATAGGCCTTTCGGGTAATTGCCGACATAATTCGGTGAGCAAGGACTAACCCACCAAAAGTTACAGTGCCTTTTTAGGGGTTAGGGGTGAAAAAAAAAGCGATCAAGAAGGACTTTCAGTGAGTCACCGAGTGCACTCGGTGGACTCAGGCTTCTCGCTGAAAGTTATAGAGCCTAACTCAAGATTTTCAAGAAATTAAAGGCGATCTAGGGGGATCCGGCGAACGGCCGAGTGGTTCGGCAAGATTGACGAATCTTGCCAAACGGCCCAACGTGCCTACTTTCAACTCCGTCTTAAAAATTCAACACCGCAGCCTCCGAAAACAAAATCAAAACATGAACCCAGTCAATTCGACTTAGACACATTAGACCCATGCCCCCCGGATACTCAAACGTTTTCCGATTTTGTCAAATTTGGCCATTTGATGTCTTTTTCCCTTAAGATTGGCGTCAACCGCTCCATCATTGGGCAAAATACATCCTTTGGTACAAATATGGGTTACTTAGCTTCACCTGACTAGACCCAACATCATTTTAGCACAACCCAACAGTTTTAATCAATTTTAAGGCACAAAATATTTGGGAAATCAACAATATTGGCATTCTAGGCATGATATTCAAATTAAAATAGGCACACACATATGTAATTATGATCAAGGAGGCCCAACACACTTCACTAAGATAAAATTAATTGCAAATGAGTAAAAATCGCTAAATAAAGATTCGGGGTTCAAAAAACAAACCTTAGAAGCCGAATAATCAAGTTGAAAAGCTAGGCGGCAAAGAATCCAAATCCGAACACACAATTGATGACCAAAATGCGGTAAAAACACAAGAAAATGGAAAAATATAGTACGGGTGCAAGTTTGGAAAGTTGAAAAGTGAGGAAATATAAAAGATTTTGATCTTTTGAACCTTTGCCCTTTAAAACAATCCAGTTCTCACCCATTCGGCGACATAAGTTTTACTCGCCGACCAACTCAGTGACACGCCAAGTGGGTACTTACCTCACCGAGTTTTACAGGACCTCTAGTTAATTTAGAGGTCCAAACGGCAGAAAAAATCGTGATCGCTAACCTGGTCGGCGATTCGCCAATTTACTCCTGGGCTCGCTAAGTTTTACAGACTCTAATTTTGAAATTCCTTGAGTCCAATGGTGGGTCAAGTTGGGCTCGCCGACCTCTTCGGCGAGTCCCCGACTGGACTTTTGCTCGCCAATCTACACCTTTCAAACACATTTCACACTTTACCCTGCACAATCAACACACCATTATTTCAAAATAAAAAAGAAAGAAAATAAAACTTTGATTGCCTACCAAGAAGGGCCTTAGTTAACGTCGCGGCTCGACGCAAGTCCACGCTCAAACCTCATTCTTGGGGTTGGCCATAGTATCACTAGGCAACCCCGCTTGTTTTCTCTAGTTTAAATGAGACAAGATATGGCCCATTTTGGTTCCCAACTGTTTGATCGAGACGGAATGGGAGGTAACCTTTTTTCTAAGGGTCGACACATCTACCTTCATCAATTTCAAAATCTTGTCCGACCCCTTAACTTTATTGAGAATACGCGACAGCATATCATCAGACCGACCACCCTCGAAAACCTTTGGCTTTTGGTGCTCATGGGGAGGAACATATCTATCATTCTCCCTGTCATTCTCTTTCCAAGCAAGGTTATGATCCCTCCACTCTTTATCACGATCCTTCCATATTTCATCCCTGTTCCAACCTTGGTTACCACCCTGCCTTGGGTAGTTTGATCGATAACCACCTTCTTGGTTGGCTAGGATATTCACCTCTTCGTTATACAATGCTTCAAACTTGGCCTCATCAGGATTAACACACCCGACACCCATAGCATTGAAACTTTGAGCACCAGCTCCCATGACATTTTTGGACAAAATGTGAAGTTGTGTCATGATCTTTACCATGTTCTGATCCCTTTGTTGGTCCTTCTCAAGTTGCTCCTTGGTAAATTTAAACGTGAGAGGGGAGACTTGATCTTCGCGGGTGTACCAAGCCTGATAAATTGTGGTCATACCATCCAAAAGCTGGGCTGAAATGATGTAAGGTTATTGCATCAAACCTCCCGGAGAAAGTTGGTCAGCTACACCCTTGTTAACCGAATCACGACATCCGTAAAAATATTGCAGCAAAACATTGTCAGGCAAACCATGAGTTGGTCATTGGAGCCCCAACTTCTTTAATCATAGCCAAGTCTCGTGAATTGGCTCGCCCTCCAGATGCTAAAAACTCTGAATGTTATCCCGAAGAGTCATCATCTTCGAAGGAGGGAAAAATCGTACTTTAAAAGTGGTGACATGCTCTTCCCACGAAGTGATTGATTCTCGTGGCAATTCATCCAACCACTTACATACTTCTCCCATTAAAGAAAATGGGAACAACCTCAACCGGACCGACTCTTGGTATATTTTCTTGAAGGAGAACGGCCCGCAAACATCCACAAAGTTTCTAATATGCTCATGGGGATCCTCATGAGCCAGCCAACCAAACAAACATTTTCAATTGCAAAAGCTGCAACGTAGTACTTGTAATATGGAATAGAGTGTTCCCTTCAGCCGGAGGCAAGCGAATGGCACCAATTCCACCGATTATATGAGGGTCATTAGCATTAGGCTTGTTGACATCATTGAGGTTGCCGATGTCATCTTGGTTGCCCACTTCGCTATCATTGCTTCCATTCACACTCATACTCTCTATTTCAAAACACAAACAAGCAAACCAAAACTAAAAATAAGTAGATTCAACTATAACTCAACATCCTTGTTGAACCGATTGATCTTGAGTTTTACTTGATGAAAAACAAACGTTTAAGTTGCGGATGTTGATGAGTCCAAGATTTTGAAACATTTAGGGCTTTGTTTTGATAGTTTAAGTTTCCTTAAATGCCTAATTTATTCTACAAACTGATGTTAAAGCATTGATTTGCATGTATCTAGACTAAGGAGTAAGACGAGGACACTACCGGGAAAAAAGGAGCAATCAAGCTGAATAAATGAAGAAAAGCGATCCTGGTGATCATCAAGACCACTCAGCGAACCGCAAAGTTTCTCTTTAGCCCGCCTAAATTTCCAGCATGCAAGCCTTAAAGAAGAACCAACTTTGCGACAAGAATGGGCAGTCAACGAATTGCCGAACGAATCTGCTATGGCAATCTTGATCGCCTAAACTCACAGAACCCTGAAGACAAATGGCCAAAGAAAATCGGCGATGGATTGGAGCAAAAGGCGAATAGCCGACCTGGTTGGCGAGGCCCGACTTATTCCGCCGAATGACCTTTCTGGCCAAAAAAATTGGGCAACTATAAATTGAAATTTAAAATGAAATTTCAAGAGCTTCTGCTTGTTCTGATTCCCAGAGTTTAAGTTTTTGAGTTTTTCTCTCAGTTTGGAGCTTCCATTGTATACTTTTGAGGTTTAACTTTAGAATTTACAAGTGGGTTTTTGAATTTAAGCAATTTGGAGCATTGTAAAGACTTGAGAACCTGTACCTAGATCATGGCTAATGTATTTGGTAATTGTTTCTCTATTTTTATGATGTGTAGCTAAAATTCAAATTTTTGGGGTGTGATCATGTATTTATTTGTCTAATTATATTATGGGTATTGTTGTTTAATGACAAAATTATTGTTTTAATGTGGGTTTAATCATTAGCTATCTTTTAATCTATGGATTGTAGTTGCTAATGCAATTCTATCATAGAGTTCTTGGCTTGCTTGAGAGAGAAGTTTTGAAACCGAAGCTTTTGATTAATGATTATATGTATAAGGTTGATATGGTTCAAATTGAGAGAGTGAATACTAAACTCAATTCTACCTATCTAGCTCGAGAGAGTGGATACATTAAGGTTGTGGGCTAGTTGTCTTGTTAAGCTTGTCGATGTTTGAGAGAAATCACATGAATCGTAATAGTTGTTCGAGAGAAAACAATTGCACTTAAAGTCCAGCCTACCCACAATGTTTCAGCAAGTTATTATTAAATCTCAATTAACCATATAGCATAATTATATTATAAATGATCACATCCCGAGAATTCCTCTTAATCTTGTTGAAACCCCTATTTTCACATTTGTTTTAGTTGTTAATTGACAAACCAATCCCCCCATCTGACATTTGTTGTCACCCTTTTCAATTTAACTACATGTCTCCGATAATTTTTATTCCTATAACTGATTAGACCACGTTTGCACTTCATAATCGAATTTAAACACGTACCGGTCAGTGTGGGTTCGACCCCAACCTTTCGTTGGGTTTTATACTAGATTACGATCGCCCACACCTAGTATTGGATGAGGTGTGGTTGAGCGTTTATCAAGTGGAGGAATAAATTCCTTGTGTTTATGGTTTGATTTAGTTCATTGTTTTTTTTTTGAATGGGTTCCTTTGCTTTTGTTTTTGGTACTTTTTCTGAGAAAAGTCCCTTTGAACCGAGTCTTTTTAGGGAGTAATTTTTTTCTTATTTTTCTTATTTTATTTTTTAAACAAAAAGAAACGACCTTTTGAGTTGATTAATACTTTATAGTTAGGCCAAATTTTTATTATTACTTTCTTGTGAATGCTTGATTGTTAACGAAATTGCACTCTTATACATCAAGGCTCATAGTTGTGACTTTGTAAATAACTTACTTATTTTGTAGTTTGGTATGAACTTGTCAATATTATAAGTGGAATTAATCCATCTTGATTGATACTTGTGTCATGTGTGGTGAAAATTTATTTATTTCATGTTTTGAATCTTAGCTTAGAACTTGCCCTGCATGTTATTGAAGCGGGATAAAAATTGTTTGATTAGGTGATGGTAGCAGACTTTCTTTTATTTGTCTTGTAGATTTTAGCCTTTTCAGATATTATATCACTAGTTAGACCTTAGAGCTTTAATCCTTTTGATGGTAGCCATATATTTTGCCTTGACTCTTTTGTTGAATCCCTAAGTTTTTGTACCTTGCTTTCTTGAGCACTTTAGCAAAGACTTATCATGATTGTTAAAACTGAAGAAAAGGGATGGTTGAGTGTATAAGGTGATCAATGATAGCTACAAAGTGCTGTAAAAAACCCTCTTTGAAAGACTGTGACAAAAATCTTTGAAAAAAAGTGAAATGTTCTTGATGAGATGAAATTAATAGTGAAATGATTGTTGAAGAAAGGGCTATAAATTAAGAGAAGAAAATGATGGGTGATAAAGTCTAAAAGTGCAAAGTGCTTAGGGAAGTGTAAGTCACTATTATATAGTATTCCTACCCGCCTATTAGCCTACATTACAACCCGTTAAAGTCCTATTTAATTCTATCTGAGCATGCTTAAATAATGGAGATGTACATAATGGGCAATCATATGATTCTTTATTTATAAGTGAGATTTTTATTTTAGAATTTGAGAGTTATTTTCTGATGCTAACTCCTTAATTTTTATTCAATATGTTAAATTGAGTTTGTGGACAATTTCTTTTTGTAAGGGCACTTTTTTCATGATAGTTAGGTGATTTTAGTGATAAGAGTTGGTGAGCAAGCTTATATATGATGAGTTCATAGTCCTTCCTTGAGGTTAGGAGGTTCAAGATTTAGTGTTTATTTGTATATCTTGTATAATGATTGAGAAGTGTATTTGATATTTTGAAATTTTTGGATGGCCTAATTGTTTGTATTAACCAAAGTGGTGGCATTCCTAGTATGAGTTTTTGGGATGAGATTTAATGCTTGCTCGAGGACAAGCAACAGTTTAACTATGGATGTTGATGTGACGCCAAATATAGATATTTTTAATCATTATTTATCTCACATTTAATATTTTAATATGTCCTTTTTAGCATAGATTTTATGGATTACACTAATTAGTGTATTTTATTTATAGGATTAAATTAGTGGGAAAATGAAGAAATTTTGAGATATCAGAAATTAAAGATGGAAGATTATAGAAGGAATTCAACCAACCAGCTTAATGGTTTAACTTTATTAAAATAAGATATATGATATATGAACGACAAAGTTTAAGAAGGAGAAATTAAAATGAAACATCACCTATGCCATGTGGCAACATATGAAGAACACTAATTTTGTGATGCGGGTGGGTAGTGGAGATCACGCGGAAACCCAATTTCTTTTGATTTTGATTTTCTAATTTGTTTTGGATTCAATTCTTTTACTTGGAGTTTTTAAGATCTATAAATAGTCCCTAAGAATATTTATTAAAAACAATATACATGGTAAGGCAAAACCATCATACTTTTAACAATTCTTTCTTCTTCTCTTTTTCTTAGACATTAATAGCTAAAGACCCTTGTTCTGGGGCTGTAGCTATGGATGATTGTTGAACATCACTTTTATGAATTAAATTTTTATTGTTTAAATTATTCTTGTTTTAATATATTATGCTTGATCACCATTAATATAAATTTATTGTCTATTCTTGAACTCGAGAGACGAATAGGTAGATAGATCAGAGAATACAAGGAGAACAATCGCACGATTTTTCTTGCACACCACTTGTTTAGATTTGTATTTAGGATTGACACCTTGACGAACACCGTGCATTGTTACGAAATAGGATAAAATATAAATGCTAGCAAGTTAAGTCTCTCTATCCCTTATCAATGATGTAGTTAGACAGTCTACCGGGTAGACAGTTAGAAGTCGAGAGATCATGATCGTAATATCAACCCTGTAAATCAATAATTTGATAACCCAAATCTATGAAATAGATGTGATGCAAAATTCTTAGTATGTTGCAGCCCTGGAATTTCCCAATCATTGTAGGATCATGTTATTATTTAATTATTGCATTCTTTTGTTTACATATAAAAATCGAATTATTTTGGCACTCCTAAATAAGTAATTAGACTTGTATAATTTAGGAAAATAGTTAATAAACAAGACCTTTGTGTTCGGTAATCCAACTCTTTTAGAGCCACTTTATTACTTTCACGATCATGTACACTTGTGTGTGCATTTAGAAGTAACAAACACCTTTACTAATAACTATTTTAGGTTGAACAAACATAATCATTTCAAATTTAATTTAACCTTAAAAAAAGATCAGTTCATCTTAAAAATGAGTATACTTGACCAAAGAATTTCTTTTACATAAACATGGCATACTAGACCAAACATGAGAATACTGGATCAAACAATTCCTTATTAATAAAAGACCATTTTCCTAGCAGTCTAACTCCAACAGTTAGACCAGATGCCTTGAGGTTAGCCTAATTATATTTTCTTCTATTTGTTGATTTGATTAAGTAGATGCAAAGATTAGTTTAATGTTTAGTAGTACACTATAATTGTTCACTTACTTTGGTGTTGTACTAGACTGTAGAGGTAGTGAAAAATAGAGGTCTAGTCCTGTTTAGATTTGTAATGTTTACACTTTTGGTAATCAATAAAATTGTTTCTTTAATAAAAAAAGACCATTTTTGAGTTAGTGATGGCCAAAACATAGCCAAAACCACTAACTTAACAATTAACGTCACTTCCATTTATCAGATTCCACACTAAAGTAGACACACTATACATATAAAAGATTGGGCCTATGTAAACAAACAACATCGTAAAATCTCAGTGACATAAATGAAAGAGATGGCACTCTATGTAACCCAACGACTTAGTCAAAATAAGTAACATACATTAAAAATATGACACAATAAGTAAACAAAAACCTAATTAGCCAAAATCGATACATAAAAAATAAGTGATTTTACATTAAGTAACCTAAGAAGTTAGCAAATGTTGGGACACATCAAGAAAATAAACTCCACAATGAGGCACAACACATCAAGAAAATAGACTCCACAATGAGGTTTTTTAAAGAAACAATGATAATTTCTTACATAGAAACAAATATGGTTCTATCTAACTTCATGACCATTCGATAAAGGTACACAAATTATTATCAGTAAACAAAAAAAACTTATAGGTTCGAATCATGCCTCAAAAATATGTGTTGTAATAAATAATTCCTTCGAAATTCAACATCAACAACAAGAAAAATTGGTTCAAATCAACATCTTTCACAAATATTTTATCAAGAAATAAAGGGAAAAAGAGTAAAAATACACTAGAAGATTTATTCAAATCTAATGCAATAGGAAATCCAACATCAATGTTACATTGAACAATCTACAAAAATTGATTCTAAAAAATAAATTAAGACCACAAACAGTAGCAAGTACAACATATACAATACAAAAATATCATAACAAGATTGTAACTTACGACAATTTTTTTATACAAATACGTATATACAACTAAATAATTACAACACACAACAAAATCCAACAATTTCACTAACCCAAAAATACCACAAGTATGTTATAACATACAACAACAAATAAACACAAATACACATATATGACTAAATAATTACAACACAGAGCAGCAACACACAGAAAAATATGAAAATTCACTAACCCTAAAAACAAACAAACAAACAAAAGATCACTCACAATTTAAACTATTAGCACATGGAACAATAAAATATTACTATTTCACTAACGCCAGAGAATATAAAAAGAAGTGAAACGATTGAAGAAAAATACCTCAAGTTACCGAACTTGTTGAAGAAATCTAGGTTCAGCTCCAGTCACAAACAGAAACACCAAGAGATCTCAAAGATATAGCTAAAATCATAAAAGGCTTAACCAATAGCTAGTCCCTTAAAGTTTACCGCATGTTTCACTTAGACACCTCAACTAGGAGATTTTCATTTTAGACACTTCATGTAGAGTTCTGTTGTGTCAATTTGACACTTTTTTCTTACATAGCATAATGAGTGTAATACACTAATTGACTAGGCGTATGAAATGGTTTTTTAAATTAATTTTAATTATTGTTTTTCTTTTCCTTCCCCATTGTCATCCACCATTTTACCCAAGTTAAATTTCATCAATTGTAAATGAAGGTTTCAACAAAACGACGAGTGAATTTCATTACACTAAGTTAAAAAAATTATTTGAACTAGCTAAAATCATGTATTCATTATCAACCTATTTATTTGGGGGGGGGGGGGGGGGGGG
>JAJOOR010039350.1:0-17553 GCA_036250505.1 Solanum acaule | reverse complement strand
CCTTAGTCCCTATTTCCCGTTAATTAATGTTGAATGTACTTCCGCGACCGATGAAGTGTGATGACAAGTTTGAGAGGCTTGTTTGGGGTTTTTTCGGGTTCCTCATTCGCCATGTCACGTCTAGGCCCTAGGCTTGGGTCGTGACAGTTGCCGACTCGTCCATGATCCCGCTGAGTTTTGCAGACTCCCAATGTGATTTTTGTGGGTCCAATGGTCGTCTAAGTCGGGTTCGTCGACCTCTTCGGCGAGATGTCGACTAGACTTTTGGCTTGCCAATCTGTACATTTCAAACACATTCCACACTTCAACCTGTACAATCAACACCCGTTATTTCAAAATCAAAACAAAAAGCAATAAAAACTTGGGTTGCTTCCAAAGAAGCGCTTTAGTTAACATCGTGGCATGACGCAAGTACCCATTCCAACTTCATTCTTGGGGTTTGCCATAATATCACTAGGCAACCCCCCTTGTTGTCTTGGGTTAAGATGGGAATAACTCTGACCCATTTGGGTTTCCAACTGCTTGATAGAGATGGAATGAGAGGTCACCGTATGGTTGAGAGTCGATACGTCTTCCATCATAACCTTCAAAACATTATCGGACCCTTTAACCTTGTTGAGAATATGTGAGAGCACATCCTCAATCCGTCCACCCTCAGAATCTTTGGGCTTTTGATGCTCGTGGGGAGGAACATACCTATTCTTCTCCCCTTCTCTTTCCTTCCAACTGGCATTACGATCACGCCACCCTCTATCACGATTTCTCATTCCCTCATCTCTATTCCAACGTTGGTTACCACCTATACTTGGGTAGTTTGCACGATAATCTCCTCCTTAGTTGGGTAGGAAGTTCACTTCCTCATTCTACAACACTTCAAATTAGGCCTCTCCAAGGCTTACACCACCAACACCGACAACATTAACACTCCTCATATTAGCACCCATGACGTTCTTTGCTAAGATGTCCAGCTGAGTTATCAACTTTCTCATGTTTTGGTCTCTCTCTTAATCTTTTTCAATCTGCTATTTTGTCAACTTGTAAGTAAGAGGAAAGACCTAATCTTCACAGGTGTACTATGCTCGATTAATCTTGGTCTTGCCATCAGGGAATTGGGTTGCTATCACATAAGTCTGTTGCATTAAACCTCCCGGAGAAAGTTGATCAACCACTTCCTTATTCACCGAAGCAAGGCTTCTGTAAAAGTACTGGAGCAAGACATTATCAGGCAATACATGAGTTGGGCATTGCAGCACCAACTTCTTAAACCTTTGACAAGTCTCATGGATTGGCTTACCCTCCAAACGCTTGAAGCTTTGGATGTTTTCCCGAAGAGTCATCATCTTCGAAAGGGGAAAGAATCACATTTGAAATGCAGTAATAAGCTCGTCCCACGAAGTGATAGAATATCTTGGCAACTCAACCAACCACTTCCACGCTTCTCCCATTAGAGAAAATGGGAACAACCTCAGCCGGACCGATTCTTGAAATATGTTCTTAAAGGAGAACGGTCCGCAAATATCAACAAAGTTCCTTATATGCTCATGGGGATCCTCATGAGCCAGCCTACCAAACAATCCTTTCAATTGTAAGAGCTGCAACATGGTGCTTGTAATGTGAAACACCATGTTTCCTTCAGTCGGAGGTAAACAAATGGCTCCAACTCCACCCACTATATTTGGGTCATTGATATTTGATTCGTTGACATCATTGAGATTTCCGATGTCATCTTAGGCGCCCACTTGGCTACCATTGTTTCCATTGATACTAATTTCCTCTATTTCAACTGGCAACACAAAAAACAAAACTAAAAGTAAGTAGATTCAACTATGACTAACAAGAACACAATTCAACTTCACCAAAATAATTTCAAACAACACCACTCCCCGGCAGCGGCGCCAATTTGATTTAACGTTTCAAGCACACCTCATCAAATTCTAGGTGTTCAACGATCGTAAATAAGTATAAAAGCGAACTAACTAAGTTGGGGTCGAATCCCATAGAGAGTGGTACATGTTTCAAATTTTTTTGGGAAGTATAAACGTGGCCAAATCAGCCATAGGAATAAAAATTATCGAATAAAGACATCATTAAAATTAAGGGGTGACACGAATGTCAAATTGGGGGTTTTGGTTTTGAATAACAACTACAAACAGTCACAAACAATATGAATTAACAATAATAAAATGGGTTCTTGGGATGTGATCAATTATAGGCAAATATAGACATATAGGTAATTGCAACTATTAGTAAATAGCTAGATATTAGTGAGTAGGCTAGGCTATAAGGGAGGTAATTTTCTTTCGAACAATTTATCCCAAATCAAGTAATTTCTCTCGAACATCAATAACCATGCAAAATAAGAGCAGCCCACACCTTAATCCATTCACTCTCTCGAGCTGAATGTGTGGGATTGGGTTTAGGATTCACTCTCTTGAGCTGAACCCAGATCAACCCAATACCCACAAACCATCAATCAATAATATTTGTTCTACAACCTCCCTCTTGAGCAAGCCAAGAACACAAAGGTAAAACTATATTTGCAACTACAAATCTTAAATTAAACCACAATTAATGATTAAACTAACTTTTAAATAGCATTTAAACTAACAATCAACAATACCCATACGCTAAATCAGCCCATAATCACATGATCACACCCCAAGAATTGGGGTTTTAGCTCGACATCGTAAAAAGGTAAAAACAGTTACCAAATTGATTATCCATCAACTGGGTAACAATGTTTTTGTTTTGACAATGCTCCAATTTGATGAATCTCAAAGATGCACTTCCAATTTCTCAAAAGTGACTTCCTTCAATTCTTCAAAGCTAAGGTATACTCTAAAGAGAAATGTTCTAAGAGTTCTAATAGATAAAATTAATCTAAAATAATATCCAAGATAATATGCCAGATGTTGTTTTAAAATGTATTTGTAGTCACCAAAAATAAGCTACGAAAGCCCATTCGGCCAAGTAAGTCGGACTCGCTAATCCACTCAGCAAGCCGCTCTTTGGTCTCTTCTATCGCCCTTTCGCCTGGGCATTCAGCGTCCTCAAGGTCTGTAACTTTGGGCGATCAATATTGGCTTCGCAGAATCATTTGGCGATCCGCCGACTATTCTTTTTCATCGCTGACTTGGTTCTTTCGTTCATAGCTTGACACACTAGAACTTTAGGCAGGCTGATGATCCACTCGGTGACACGCCAAGTTCTTTTGGCGATCCTCAGGCTCGCCTATCTTCATTTCTTTAGCCTGATTTGTTCCTTTTTTCCTGTTAGTGTCCTTGCTTTGTTCCTCCTAAAAATCAAGGATTTAACATTAGTAATTGGCACAAATTAAGCATTTGGGGACACTAAATCAATAGAAACAAAGCCCTAAATGAGTCCAAATCTTGGACTCATTAGTAATATAGGACCACTATCCTGTTTTTCCTTAATCTTTGCTACCGATGAAGATTCTGTTCCATTTTGAACTATCACCCCACTATCTGATGTGTCCGTAAGGCAAACTCCTAAGCGAGCAAGCCGGTGAACATCTTTGGCTAGCTCTTTCCTTTCTTCCTCAACATGAGCTACACTACCCATAGACAACCTTCTGAGAGCATCAGCCACTAAATTGGCCTTACCAAGATGGTAAAGCACACTCATGTCATAGTCTTTGAGGAATACAAGTCATCTCCTCTGATGAAGATTCAATTATTTCTTGGTTAAGACATACATGAGGCTCTTATGATCTGTGAATACATCAATATGAACACCATACAAGTAGTGTCTCCAAATCTTTAAGGCAAATACTACGGCTACAAGCTCGAGGTCATGAGTCGGGTAGTTCTTCTCATGGACCTTAGTTTGTCTAGAATCATAAGCTATTACCTTACCTCTCTGCATCCGCACATAACCTAGGCCGACCCTGGATGCATCACGATAAATTACATAACTGTCTGAACCATCTGGTAGACTCAAGACCGAGTTGTAGTCAACCTAGTCTTCAGTTCTGAGAAGCTTTTCTAACACTCATCTGACCACTGAAATTTGAACTTCTTCTAAGTCAACCTCGTCAATGGGGAAGATATGGATGAAAATCCTTCAACAAATCTCTTATAATAACCGGTCAAACCCTAAGAAACTTCTGATATCTATTGGAGAGGTGGGTCTGGGCCAGTGTTTCACTGCTTCTATTTTCTGAGAATCCACTCGGATCCTTTCGCTAGAAACCACATGACCAGGGAAAGCGATAGACTGTAACCAGAATTCAGAATTGTTGAACTTACCAAATAACTAGAGATCTTCAAAAGTTTGCATAACAACTCTCAGATGAGTCACATGAATCCCCCTCACTCCGAGAATAAATGAGGATATCATCGATAAAACAAATAACGAACAAGTCAAAATATTGTTTGAACACCCTGTTCATTAATTCCATGAAAGCTTAAGGAGCATTTTTTAGTCCAAAAGACATAACTACAAATTCATAATGACCATACCGAGTCCTGAAGGTTGTCTTCAGAATAGCACTATCACTGACTCTGAGCTGATGATAGCAGAATCTGAAGTCTATCTTATAAAAGCAACTAGCACCCTGAAGTTGGTCGAACAAGTCATCAATCCTATGGATGAGACACTCATTCTTGATGGTGACTTTGTTCAACTGATGATAGTGAATGCACATTCTGAGTGAACCATCTTCCTCTTTGACGAACAACACTGGAGCACCCTATGGAGTGATACTAGGTCTGATGAAGCTCTTATCTAGATGGTCTTTCAACTGCTCTTTCAATTTCTTAAGCTTTGTTGGAGCCATTATGTAAGGAGGAATCCAAATGAGTTGGGTATCAGGAATGAGATCTATTCTAAAGTCAAGTTCCCTTTTGGGAGGAACTCCAGGAAGATCTTCTCGGAACACTTCTGAAAGCTCATTTACTACAGGGACTGACTAAAGAGTTAGGGTTTTGGAGTTTGAATCCTTAATCCCGAAGAAGATGATAGATATACACATTGGAAATCATTTTTCTGGCCTTAAGATAAGAGATAAATCGTCCTATAGGCACTGAGCTACTACTCTTCCATTCTAATACTGGCTTGTTTGGAACTTGAAACCGAATTATCCTAGTTTTAAAATCGACTGTTGGAGTAGAGACTGTGACAGGGCAATTTCCGTATACCCTTCTAACTATAACTGGGTCACCAACTAGAGTAGAGACTGAGAAGGGTTATGAGAGAGTTTTTGGACATGCATTAATACCATGAGATCTTTCCAATGTTGGTACCAAGTGTAGGCTAGTCCCTTTAACTAATAGGCAGCAAAATTTACACTCTCGACTTGAGTGACACCCATAATGTTTGTTACCTTTTAGATGTCGTCGATAAACTTTTGTGGATCTTATTCTGACTTAGACCCATGAAACTCTATTAGGTTTATCCGAGTAAAGTCTTGGATTCTTGCTGGAGCAACATTAGTTTGTGGCAGAGCTGGGACCACAACCAACTGATTTACCTAGGTAGTCATGTCCTGAGCAAGTACTTGGTAAGCATCCCTGAACTAGACATGCATTACTTGCTCCTTCAATGGGTATGCTGGAGCTGCTAGCTCATTCCTACGTTAGCTTTCTGGGAGACATTTCCCGAAATGCGAACAACATGAGTTAGAAGGAGATTGAATAGATTCCATATTCATGCACGAGAAGAATAACAAGGAAAGTGAAGTTTTTCTTAAAACACTTTGTAAACTCCCTCTAATAGATGTGGTGCACTTCACACTCGTGAAAGAGACTCTAATTAGTGCGTCTTTCAAACATCCTAGAACTCTTGAACCTAATACTCTGATACCAATTTTTTCATGCCCCAGGCTACCCCCTTGACGTAACACAAGAACTAGGATCACGAATGACCTCAAGCTAACCTTGTGATTGACATATCATAAGCATACTGAAAATAACTAAGTAAAACATGAACTATGCGGAAGCTAAAACAATGGATATTTGAAAATGGGGACTACCCAACTAGTTTGAATGTATAAAACATACCAAGAGTTTACTAATACCTGAAAGATGAACTTAACAATTCAAGCTCATTCTACTACTATATCTGAAAAGCCTCAAACTGAGTTGAGTTGCTCGAACATGCCCCCAACTAACTCTAACAAAACTAAAAATTGAAATTAACGACTAAAATGAAAGCATGTCTATTATCCTCGGAATATGAGGACTCACCACTGAGGCTGCTGAATGCGAACTGAGAATCGATTTAAGCGTGATCTGGATGCTGAGTACCTGAACCTACATCATGAAAGGATGTAGCACAGAGTATGCGGCAATACTTAGAATGTACTGAGCATGCATGATATAGATACTAAGCTGAACAAATATATATAAGTTGAACAAAGCATAACTGAGCAAGAATGTAAATACTGAAACATAACTGAAAAGCTAAGTTGAATGCAATGACCAAGTACTAATCATGAAAATAACATGCTGAAGTACATATAGTGGAAACCTGGTCAAATGCATTGAGAGTCTGACTATGGGAGCAACTATTAACCGACATAAAAGCATTTGAGCTAAATATGGAGTCTGATGTATACGCCCCATCAAGAGGATGCAGTATACCTTGCTAGGGGTATAAAGGCATGGTAGGCGTGATCACTGATTTTGATGCCCAATAGAGGGGACTTATAATCCTATGGGGGCACGTAATTCTAGGACTTTAAGGGTACACAGAACCTTAGTCCATTCGGTGCTAAGTCTACTCCCAACTGAATAAGTACATGATACAAATGCATCTGAAATACTGAATAGCTAAGAATACTGACATGCTAACTGAGAATCCAACATTTATATACTGATTATGTGACATTCGAAATTTGAAGCATGATATTCTGTTTAACTAACCTAGCAAGTTTAATTCATGAATTAGGAAAATCTACACAAGCTAGGGTTCTGAGTTTCATACAAGGAATTAAGCAAACTTTCCAAGAAAACATGCTATTTTGATTTAGGATACTACAACAGCTAAATCACAGTAAATACCTAAGGTTTTAGAAATCCTGTGTCTAAACAAGATATGGAGAATCAAGGACCTGACTAAATTCTAGGGACCAAGTAGATGAAAGGAACCCACTAGTGAAATCCCACATACCTCGTGACGAAATCTACGAAGAAATCCTTCTATTTCGTGGCTGAAACTTGAAGCAAACCTTCTGGTTGTTCTTGGGAAACTGGCCCCTCTTTCTTCTCCTTTTTCCTCTAAGATTAGATGTTTTTTGGTGAATAAAGGTTATATGTATGTCTGAATAAGTTATTAGGATCAAATAGAGTAAAACGATGTAGTTTAGGCATCAACCAACGTAGTTTAAGTGCCCAATGCATAGGGGAAAGGACCAAAATGACGTTGACTTAAATCTGACGAGTGTCACCTACTACAGGACTGAGGGTCCGTCGAGTCACCTACCAACCGTCGGTAGGAGTCGTCTATCAAGCTCTACCCGACATGGCTTCACTAAAATGAGCATAAATGTTCACTGGGAGATGGAATTTTATCAAACTCAGTGGCGTTGGAAAGAAGATTTAATTATCTTTCATTTGATAGGTCATGGGCTACCTAATTAATTATGTGCTAATAGATATGACTGTTTCAAATTGACCCAACAGCCTATTCCCTCCAATTAGTTGCTGACCCTCACCAACGGTCAGACCTACAGTCCATAGGTCCAACCACGAATCATACTGGTTGACCTTAGGTGGGATAAGAGACCATCAAAATTTGGACCTTAGTGATGGAACCCCACCAACGGTCCGTGGGTGGTTCCATCGGTACTGGCACAAGTTTTTTTAAAATAAGGATTTTCTTCATTTTGATATCTGAGGTCTTACAAGCCCTCTCTCTGGCTGCTCAGAACACATACAAAGTGGTAGAGAAAGTCAACCCTTTCACAAACATGCAAACACTCTCTACTTTATCGAGAACAATAGTCCTAACATGCCTGGAAAGCTCACAAAGAAAGACCTCACACTTAGTCACAAACAAACTTCCCTATCGCAAGTCCTCAAACCCTAGTCGACTCTCCTCGCTCACTCTTCAAGGAATGAAGTTGTCCTGGAAAGAACTAGAGAACACATCACACTTAACATGAGGAGATCCTACTCGTCTAGACCTCCCAAAAGCCCTCCGCCACTCTATGGCGCATCCATAAACTTTAGTGAAACAATACGAATACCAGGAACATCTACTATACCTACTATATCAAACATCTCATGGCACAAGGTCAAGAACTATGAGCATCCTTTCTCTTACCACCCTAAAATGGGGGTAATTTAATCTTCTAAAACCCCTCATAACATTGTTGCTTTATTTTCTTTAGAATAACCTCAGGAGCAATCTGAACACCCACAGCCGATGCAGGAACCACCGGTTGCTAACCCACCTAATCTTGAATATCCAGAGTCTGCTGCTGACGTGGAGTGTACGCTTGTAGTCCAACCTGAGAACCATGTGGTGTACCTATCGCACCACCCTGAGAGAAGTTCTCCAGTACCCTGAACATCCTCAATAAAGTGTCCTGAAACAAGGGAACTCCCAGCCAAGGAGGAAACTGGTCCTCAACAACCACAACATGTGGCTCAGGTGAAGCCTAGATCTTCCTCTAGAAAGTTTCGCTCCACGGGTATGACTTTAGCCAGTGCTACTCTATGAGCATGACCTCTTGTTGTGGCCCTACCTCTCCCTTTTGTTGGTGTTTCTGCAACAACCTTGGGGTCTACCTCCCCTTACCACTGGAAACAAAGGCTCTATTCCTTGGTCTATTCCATAACACATTGCGGCAACTCAACCCTAGTGAACGCTACCATGAACGATAAGAAAGAATGAAAAAATCAAGTTTGATAAAAGTCTTCATAGCCTCTAGAAGATAAGTACAGACATCTCTGTACCAATCCTCGAGACTCTACTCACACTTAACTTGTACACACATGAGACCACGAACATGGGATGATACAATTTGTCGCGACTCAAAAATCGACATGATGGAACTTTTCTACTCCTACTGAGAAAAGTCAACCTCAATCCAACGAATAGAAAGAAAAATGGAAAGATAAAGAAAGAAAAAGACAGGTGAAAAACATATTCATGCTAAACAATATTCCAAAATATGGTTGTCACATGTATAAGCCTCTAATACATAAAGTGAGGAATTAAGAAATAAATACAAGTCTCACTGTCTTTGCTTCTCAAATAGAACAAAGCATAACTGAAAAGAAAAGTGGTCCAACAGAGATGATAAGCAGCCAACTCTCAAGTCTTTCAACAAGCCTCAAATTCAGAAGAAGAAAAAGAATAATCAACAATATCGGGCTCGAAACTTACACAAGTGTATAAGTAAAGAATGAGTACCATCAACAGAGTACCTAACAAGCAACCTAATAAACTAGGCAGCCTAGCTAAAATCGAATACTCCTTTCATCCCAACTGAACCTCCACAAATTACAACTTGCATATAAATTTTTAGCCCAATCTAACAATTCTACAGTACACAAGTCACAAGGGTCAAAGGTTATAGACCAACAGTTGTTATACCCCATTTTAACTCACATCAAATAGTGTACATCATATTGGTGATTCCTAAATTATTTAACTTAAGGAGTCCCCACCTAATTAATTTTAAGGTAAATTAGGACACCCAAATATTTAACTAAAGTAATGCTAAGTTAAACTCCAATTAATGGTCTACTTAACTTAAAATGATTCTATGTAAGGGTTCTAGTTATCCTAAAGAGAAGGGGTTAAGCATCCTTTAAGAATCGTTAAAAATGATTACCTGTCAAACTTAGGTTAATTAAAGGGAAATACAAAATATACTATAAAAAACTTAAGGGAATATTCATATAAATGAAAACTTGATATGATTAGCCTTGAGAAAGAAGAGTTAATTTATAAAATTTTAAACATATTAACTTTATCTATAATGTAACACCCCGGAAAATTTTGAGCTAAGACTCGAACCATTCATCATTGTGAGTAAAATTTTCTTAAGTTTTAGGGTCGCTGGATGTAGCACCTTGAGTTCTAAAAAGAATTAAAGAGAACTTATTTCAGTTATTCCTTAGTTCTTTTAAGTTTTGGATCAACTTCAAACGACCATAACTTTCAGTACATGATGAGTTAAGAGACCCACGAGGTATAAAATGAAATATTTTTGAGTCCTCTTTCTAATGCCATCGAGTTTGCTAATTTTCAAGCTTGTATGAGGGAGATATGCCCTTTTGAATTTAGGCTGTCCATTTAAGGAAAGTTACCCAAAAATAGGCGGGGTATTTTAGTCTTTTCCTTACCTCCACTTATTCTAAACGCGAATGACACCCAATTAAGGGTCTAAACTAATTAGAATCAGTTTCATTCATCCACAAAAGCATTTAGGATTTTAGAGAGAAAATTTAAGAGGAGAAAAAGTTCAATGTTTCAAGCATTCGTTCAAGAAAATTCTAGATTTCGCCAAGAACCTAGTCCTTTGAGGTATGTAAGCTTCCATAGTGTTGGGTTTGTTCACCCACACGGAAATCATGAGTTTCTTTTGCGAATCTCTCCATAAATATTGACCAATTTAATTTCTTGATGAGTTCTTGATATATGTTCTTCATGTTTCCGTATCGATTGAGGTTTGATGTAAGATTCAACTTGGGTCAACTTCAAATGACCATATTTCTTAGAATATAAAGAGTTACGTGGCCAATAACCTATCAAATTAAAGGTATTTGAATCTACTTTTAAACACCACCAATTTCTTGTGAATCCAATTTCTGTGTAAAAAGTCATGACCATTTTAGTAACTTGATACAGTGTTGTTATAGCCGACGGGAAAACATTAAAAGGGTCGTTTTGTCTTTTTACCTCTAACAAAACCCTAAAAAAAATTCTTGACTAATAGAAGGCTCAATACAATCAGAATTTAATCTTTTTATCCATCATTCTCTTCTCTCTCAAACCCTAGGCAAAACCCTAAGGAAAAATCAACGTAGAAAACTTCATTCAAGATTTTTTCAATCTTTTTCAAGATTCTTCTTCAAGGAAAGTCTTTCTCCAAGAATTTCATTCTAAACAACTCAAATCCATCCATAAAATTTTGAATCACTAATGAAAATCATAATTCTTGGCCATAGAGATTTCAAGAAACTAATTTAAGAATCTCAAGAAATGTTTTTTTGATTGTTTACCTTCAAGCTAGGGCTTCAAGACATCTAATCAAGTTTTTTTTCAAGATTCTTCATGAACCTTGTTCTTCCAGGTATGTAAGGCTATCATAGTGTTGGACTAGTTCATCCTCACGCCCTACATCTTCTTTCAAATCAGTAAAAGAGAAATCTAGGATTCTACCCCTATATTTGAATATTCTTGAGATAAGTTGATTTGATTTCTTCAGTTCATGGTTCTTTTAAAAATTTAATTCATAATTATTGAGATTCTATATTTTTATTGAGATCCTTGAGTTGATTTGTTCATTCTATAATTCAGCATGAACCCTATTTTTAGTTATAAATCTTGAAAAGTTTTTAAAGCCAACACTTGTGTTTTAAACTAAGCTTTGAGAAAGTAAGTATGAGAATGAGAAGAGACGTATACATGAGTTCCATATTATTAAGACCCTTGAGTCGAGTCGTTCATGCCCATAAATTTCACATCAACTCCATTAGTTGAGTATCATTGAGAGGAGTAGTATCTTTAAGTTCTAAGTCTTGAGTATTGAGTTCCCAATCATTTTGGGATTATATTCCTAATCATAGGGCTAATACATATTACCCATGAAGGTCCTTGAATTGAGTAGTTCATGCCCATAATTCCACATGAACCCTATGAGTCGATCACTCTTGAGATGAGAGGTATCATTGAGTCCTTGAATTCAGTAGTTCATGTTTATAATCCTGCATGAACCCTCCGGGTCGAGCATTATTGAGATGAGTAGTATCATTGACTACTTCAGTTCTGGAGTTGTTGAGTTCCAAGTATTGAGTTCTATGCATGGTTATTGAAAACCTTGAATTGAGTCATTCACGTCCATAATTTGGCATGAAACCTATTTTAAGAAGTCTTTTTACAATTTGTTGTAAAACTTGTTTTAAAGACTTGAGCACTAAGTTGAGGAAGAGTAGAGCTGAGTTCACTTTCTTTAAAATGATATATGGGAACTAAGTATTCCCAAGACTAGTGGATCTACTTAGAAGTAGGTTCTTGCCATGGCAAAGTATAGGACAGTTCTGGCAGCGTGGGCTAGACGTTGTATCATCACATAGCTCATAGTGATGGTTGTCGGTTAGAGAATCTCCCAAAGAGTTAAATGGTATTCTTATATACAAATTGAGTTATTATTGTATTCTTCCATACAATTGAGTTATTATCTACTATTTTAAAAGTTATCCATATATTACATCTTTTTTTGTTGCTTTATTCTCGAGTATCTTGAGTTGAGTATCTTATTCTTGAGTTGAGTTTAGTTGAGTGAGTTGAGAAGAGGTAAGTACATTTACTTTTTATCAAGTTCAAGCTTATGTTTATGCTTTAGAATTCCCCTTACATGCTCGTACATTTCACATACTAAGCCATTTGGCATGCATCGTTTCATGATGTAGATACAAGTATTCAGGATCATCAATAGGTGTTTCGTTGAGGTCATGTGATATTCAAGTCATCTTTGGTGAGCCTTCTTATATTTCAGAGGACTTTACATTTACCTTATAGCTAGTAGTTTTGAGATGTTGAGGTCTTCTCCCGATATCTTTTTGTAATAGTAGAGGCTTCATAGATAGACAGAGTTGAAGATTTTATGTATTTAATTTCTTTTGAGTATTATTCGGACTTTCTTAAAGTTCACTATTGGAGTTCAATGAATTTAATTTAGTTTTAAGTTGATGTATGCTTGAGTTAATCTTCCGCTTGTAGCTAGCCATGATGAGGGTTCGCTTGGGGACTAGCAATGGTTCTTGAGTGCCGGCCACGTCCAGGGTGTAGGGTCGGTTCGTGACATATAAAGACCCAAAAAGTGAAATAAATAGGAAAATATTAACTTGATATGTCTCATAGCTGGGTTCATATCTCAAACACAGAACACAAATTCATTATTTCACATATACCTTCATTACAGTAAAGCTAGCAAAATTGCTCTCTTTCTTAGAGCACATATAGCATTTTAAGTTGGAGGAAGAACATAGGAATGAAAAGTGAAAATCACCTATTGTGGGGCAATGAACGGAGCTCTCTTTACCTCGGATCTACCCTCGAGCTTGGACTATTTCGAACTCGACCACACAAAAGAATCCAAGGCCAGCGAAAACAATGAAAGTTTGATATTTCTGAGAGTAAAAGAGTTGTTTTGGGACGTTTTTGGTTGTGTTTGATGGATGAAAATCATCCAGAACTTGACCTAAAACGGATGCCTAAGGCTTGTATTTATAGAAAACATGCTAACCTTTTTAGGGTGAGATTTTGAATCTTTCAAATTTTTGAACTTTTTTTACGACTATCCATTCAAACTTGAAAGTTTTTGAATGAGACCAAATCAGTCTTCTTGTGATTCAAATAGAGGAAAAGTGATCTGCTTCAGCTAATACTTGAAGAAGGAAAACTTTGATTGTGCTTTTGATATGAGACTCTTTGAAGCATGAAAATGGAAAGAGGGATGGGGACACCACTGAAACGTCCAAAATTTGTATGAAAACGGAGAAAGAGCTTCTTTCAATGATGAAAAGGTTTGAAGGTTTTGCTGAAAAAGAAAAGAGAGAAGCAACACAAGCTTCTAAGTATGTATTAGGTTTATTTGGGAGGAGGGACTTTGGGCTGCTGAAATGTAGCAAAAATAGGCCAATCAAATGGGCATAACATATAATCTAATTTGGAGCTCATTGTGGGTGGATTTTCTCATTAAAAGACTGAATATTTGGGCTCATTTTGAGCAGATTTTTCTCATTAGAAGGGGCTGAAATTTGGTCTCTTTTGGGCCTTTCGCTTCTTCTTTTAAATTTTCTTGGGCTTCTAACTTAATAAACAATATTACATATATTAAAATATGACAATTAAACATTTCTAAAATGAAAATAGTAATATTAGGAGTCTATATTAATATAAAATATAGATGCAAAAATATCGATTTATAATTAAATAAATAAGTACCGAACTTTTGAATAAAGTGATGATAAATCCATTATTTAAGAAAACGGGATATAAAAACTAAAACTTTTAACTTAAAAGTCATTTTAATACATTATTAATTTAGAAGCTCAAAAATAATAAATTAAAGAAAAGAAATGTCAAAATTGCATGTCAACAATAGTCACAGATCAACAATCGACACGTATCAATTTACTTACTCTCAAGTAATAAGCATTTCTATCACAAATATCAACATGTTCAACTAACATACCAAATAAACCAATAAAACACATTAATTATTTCAATCGCATGCATCAAATAAGTCAAATAACGTTGCCGGAACCATTTCCCTTCGGCACAATGTCACTAGCCGGAACCATTTCCCTTTGGCTGTCACATTAAATAACTTGCTGGAACATTTCCCTTTGACATTTATATCACAAGCTGGAACCATTTTCCTTCGGTTTTATTACAAACTATCACCTATGGGAACCATTTCCTTTCGGCATTCATATCACTAGTCGGAACTATTTTCCTTCGGCTTTATCACAAAATATCACTTGCAAGAATCATTTTCCTTCGGAATTTATATGACTAGCCGGAACCATTTGTCTTCGTCTTTTCTCACAAAATTTAACTTGCCAGAACCATTTTCCTTTGGCATTTATATTACTAGCCGAAACTATTTTCCTTCAACTTTTATGACAAAATATCACTTCCGGGAATCATTCCCTCCGTCATTTATATCAAGTGTCTCATCACGGTGAGAAACAATAATTCATACAATTCAAGTCCACTTTCATGTATTTAAGCAATTCACCAATCAATCAAATAGGAGCCACAACAAGACAATTCACAATTTATCATTATCATCAAGAAGCTTTTTCACTTTTCCCCCTTTTTGTTTGTTAGCATTAATGAATTGGAACACATAACCCTTCACCTCATTCCCGATTACTCCCCAACAAATACACAATGCAAAGAAGTAAATGATTCAACCAAATTACAAAGTTTAAGAGATCACTTATGTTAAAGCAATCAACTAATCAGTCTATAGCTTGAGTTTTCCCTTTCTTACTTACTTCCAAAGCCACACAATCTATAACAATCAAGTATCACAATCACTCTTCAGAAACAACAATACCCACATCAATTATTTAGAGAAATGGGTCAATCATCTCCAAACCCAATTGAAAAAAGAAGGTTTGAATTCGAAAATCAATACTTGAAAATGATGTTTAAGACTTTAGGAACTCAATGGTGAAAACCATTTTGAAAAAGGATTTAAAATCAGTTCATAATCTCCATTTTAGATCAAAACTCATGTTTTTGCAAAACCTTGCCATTTTTCAAATCAAATTTAAAATTAGGATGTTAGAATCCATAAATAACAAAAGGAAAATGAAGTTTTAGGATCACAAAATCTTACCCAAATAACTTAGCACTAAAAATCTCTACAAAAAATGCCTCCAATGGTTTCCAAGGTCAAAAATGGAAATTAAGGCTAAAACCTCAACATTTTCATGTCAAAAGCCCCTCTAATGTTGCAAAAGTGACCTTGGGTTCCACAAAGATAACCCCACAAAAATTAGGGTCTTCGCTTTAGCGAATCAGGGTTCGCTTTCGCGAATGTCGCAATTGCGACCCATGGTTTGCTTAAGTGAATCCCGCCAAATAGAGGCCCTTCGCTATCGCAACAAGGGTCTCACTTCCACGATACTCACGATCGTGAAGCACCCTTTGGGAAAGCGAAGCACACCAGAAACTAGAAAACCTGCTTGGGACCTCTCAAAAATCAACCAAGACCACTCCTAGGCCTAAAATCATCTATTGAATGCAACGGAACCCTTGGAATTCCAATTTAGACATCTGAAACCCGAATGATACCAAAAACCACTTTTAGCAACTTAAGCCTTCAAACTTAAAACTTGTCAACATCTGAACATCTCAAGGTTTGGAACAAACTTCCCAGACTCAATCAAGAATAACGCAAGGCCAAAAGTGGGGAGGGGCAAAATGATAAATTTCACAAAAATGACCATCTGGGTCATTACAATAGGAAATATCTAATTTAGGAGATGAAAAGATGATGTCAGATCTAGGTCAATTGAAAGTGTTTTATTGTATGTTATAAATTTTTACTTTAAATTTAAAAGATGATGCTTAATTAGGATTGGATTCATTGTACTATGACAATTTTGAAAATCTTTTATACAACCTGATTAGGCATGCATTAAAGAAAGATTTCTTCCCTTTTATTGATTTTGTTTTTCTGAATTTTGATTTTAGGAATTGAAAAACGTTTATGAGGTTGTAAAAACTTATAATCAAATATGAAAAAGTATCATTCTTAGAGCCGTCAATATGGGATAGGCATGTTGGGCCGACTTGGCATAACCCTTGATTTAAAGGAGTTGGGGTAAGATTTTTGGAACTCATTCAAGAAAAGAGTTTTTTTAGCCCAACCCGGATAAGCTCGTTGGTTTGTCGGGCTTGAGCAATATGGGTTGGGACAGCTCATGGGCTAAATAAAAATATAATTAAAAAATAAGAATAAAATAGAGTATTAAAAAATATCAAATATTCAAACACAAAATCTATATAAATTTTCAAATATTAAAATTTAGAATCATCAAACGTAATGTACTTAGTATTCCTATTACTATTGTATTATCAGAATCAACATTCAGTATTGGTGGACGTGTTTTCATCAAGTATAGAAGTTGCATCATTCATAAAAATATCCAAACACTTGTTGCTACTCGAAATCGGGTGCATGACTTTTCTCGAAGTGATAATATATTTTTGTGTACATTTAAATATTATATACGTTCTTCATAAATTTAGTTATTTTTTATGTTTAACTAATTGATATTGCATATAAACTGTAGATGAAAATGAAGATATCTTATCGATATTTATGTTGATAATTTTAAGTTATAATTTTATTTTAAAAATATAATTTTTTAAAAATGGGCTGACCCGAAATGGACCCCAGCCCACGTACTGGTGGGTTGGACCGGCTACTTTCTAGCCCATAAAATATAGGCAAGTCTAATCTGACTAGTCAAATCCAAACCCTGTATGGGCTAACCCGAATAGGATGGGACAACCCGTATTGACAACTCTAATCATTCTTTGTAAAAGCATATTAGAATGGAATAAGGTCACATAAAAGGGTGATTTAATAGTGAAACGACCCCAAAAATGCCCGAAAATGTGCTTCAGAAACACCTAAAATTATAAGTTCCATATATCTCAAAATCCGTGCATCATTTCAGAAATTCGACTTCATATTCTTATTCAGGGGGTCAAATTGAGTGGGAAATGAGTCTAACCCAAATTTTAGAACAACCGTATCAAAATTCGAAAATCGCAAAAAAATGCGATTTTGAGGGTCAACTTTAAAGGGGCATATCTCTCAGCACA
>JAJOOR010039349.1:0-21730 GCA_036250505.1 Solanum acaule | reverse complement strand
ACTTTTGTATATATTTTTTTTGGGGGGGGGGGGGTTAGAAAAGTTTATCAAAAGGATTCGAACCTCCAACATCACTAATATTCCTAGTTAAATTAGCCTAAAATAAATCAATTGAACTAGAATACGACTTATTACCTATTATAGAAATTACTTGTTCAAATTGGAATTGGACACAATAATAATAAGTTATAAGTAAAACCTAAGTTGAAAAGAAACCTCCAAGTTTGCAAATTGCAAGTGTTGTTGTGTTGAAGACTTGATGCTACTACGACTTCCTCTTAATTGTAAGTTCACTTTTCTTTTTATCTCCCAACCTTTATAGTTTTAGTTGGAATTTCTTGAATATTCATCAACTTTTCATAGATTTAATTTCTTGAAATTGTTAAGAGTTATCTAATTTATTAATTTTTTTAATTCAGACCAATTCAATGGAGAGATATTATTGTTAAGTATCTTTGAAGCTTTTAAAATCAAGATTGATTTACAAAATCGAATGGATGATGATCTTTTGAGTAGTTGTTTGGTGCCTTATATAGAGAACGAAATATTTAGTTACTCTCTTCAATGAGGCTATTATGAATACATTTAAAAATATGAAAACTCGTTGAGGAGAGTTGTAGTAATAGTTTACTTGATTTATTTTTTATTAGTACATTTTAAATAGTTTTTATATTAATAAGTTTTTACATCAATTATTTATTATTTATTTATTTTGAAATATCGACACCACTTAAAACAAATCTGGGTAGGTGAAACACTCCTACCAGTGCACCACAACTCATGTTGTTCAGTGGGTGTATTAGTTAACAAGTACACATCATTCTTGATTCTGCAATGCTGGACCGACAATCATGCCCTTTATTAATTACTTTGTTAACTAACTCCCTTTAAATCTATGGGCTAAATATGTACCAACACTATTGGACATGATAGCCTCCCTAACACTAACAACAAAATTGATTAATGTAAAAGGTAAAACTTAACACGCAAAAATAAGAAATCAATTAATTAAAAATTATCAGCCATGTCTGGCAAAGTCGGGATTAAGGGTTTGGGAGTTCTAAATTTTTTACAAAGAGAATTTTTTTGCCTCGAATCCACAACTCTAGCATGAAAAAGCATTTCCACTATGTTAGGACTTCACAAATTAATATACATATATATTTATTTAATGTTCTAGTACAAATATAAGATCTACGAAAAACTAATGGATTCGTCCGAATCCACAAACTCCCAACTAGCTCCGCCCTGCATCCATCTATAAACAATTACATCTAGGGTCCTCGACATATACACCACCAAGCAAAATTGAATTTACATCGGCCCTCCTAAGTCCTAGCTTGACATTCGATGAGGTTGAACTGAAATTTGCACTCACTCTACTCTTGCTTCTTATCCCACATATCCAAAATTGAAACCAAAAGTGTGTTAATTAAAATATTTTGAAAATATTTCTTTTTAGGAAAATGACTTTTCGGTAGGATTTTTACTTCAAAACTGATTGACATGATATTTCATCATTCAATTTGCTTTTTGAAATAAGGTAAAAATCAATATTATTAAACCATCAAGGCATTAACATAAAACAAGTATATCATTAGTCTCAAAACTTACATTAAACACATGTTTCAAACATTAATTAGTTTCAGTCAACCATATCATTTGTCTCAAATCTAACATTAAACATATCCATTGCAACAATTAATCATAAAGAATCTGTTGCATCCATTCAAGCAACTACCATACTTAATTATTTAATACATGAATTGCACGATTCTTCATTGATTGTCATTTCGATTACTTCCATCATATGATCTTCTTACGTTTCATGAATGAAACGAGTATGCTAACTGCATCACTTAACTATAAAAAAAATTTAAAATATAAATAATTCAAAGAACCACAACAAAATCAGATTTAGTAAACTACATGAATTTAGCTAATTAAAAGAAATCACTCTATTCAAAAAACATCGTTAATAATTTCAGCCAAAAACAATATATGTAAATAAATAAATGAAAAAAATGATAACAATATTACTTTTGCTTACTAAAGTAACAATATTAGCTTTGCTTGCTAAACCAATATTCAAGCAACAATGTTGAAAATTACTTTCTGTTGTGGTAGGATGCTAATATTAGTTTTGCTTACTAAAGAAAGATATGATATTGATAAGGTGTTGATCTTCTGAAAAAATTGAACCTAAAGTTTCTTGAATCATGTATCATTTATTTGGATCTTGCTTAAAAAACTGGTGTGTATACATGCTATTTGAAAACAATTACTAGTGCATTTCATTAAATAAAAATAAAAAGAATTTTATTCCATCAACAAAAGAATTACACAAAGTTGAAAAAGAGACGTATAGAAAAATGGTGAAAAATAACACATGGTAAAAGAGAGGTACACCCATTATTATAGTATAATGGAACACAATTATTATAGTATACATTCATATCTCAACTCTCATGTCTCATTTTAAAATTCATTCAACAATAAGAGTGAAATAAAAAAACAAGAAATTCATGAAATTATATTTATCGTTGAAGGAGTCAGAGAAACAACAATCAATTATACTGATCATAGGCAATACATATGAATGCAGGTAATGCAATAGAAACCAATAGAGCCATTAGAATCAAGTGCCACACAACCAAGTATATATAAACAACTACCTCCTACCCCCGACAACTAGGTAGGACCTATGTGAATACCCTCATTATGTTCGATGTGTCACATGACCAGAGGGTCTCATAGGGGAATCAGTAAGTCCGTATATACTACTTGATCCCGATCTAGGACTTCCAAATATATCCATCGCGGTACTGGATTTGCTCTGTCATGGTATCAAAGGTATAATTAAGTAGCCAAATCAGTATAGAAAAAAAGTGCCAAATGATTAAGTAAAAAGTGAGCACATCCCAGATGTCTCTGATATGTATTAATGCTTCTAGATGTTTTAATGATCTCCTCACAAGTGCAGGGACCCGGTCCCCTGCAGAGTATGTTTGTCCAAGATTATATGTTGTACAGCTGGCAAGCTGTCACTTCAACGGTTGGTGAGGCGCCAGTGTCTTGAACCAATCAGAACGGACGAGGTTGTTTGTACGTCGGACAATAGCCCTTCATGGTTGATATATTCAACACACAAACAACATTTTACTCATTCATTTAAAGAGAGATATTCAAGCTTCAAAACAACAGGGACCTGATAGATTGCATTATTGCTTCCTGTACCAGCTGTTACTTTTGACTGCTTGTAATTGTGCATATATTGTAGGAATCGTTTTGCTTGGGATAGAAACGTTTCAATCTTGGGTGAATCTTTGTAAGAACTTAGTTGTGAGTAACTTAGTGTCTTACTTCAAAGTCTATATTAATCAGTTGGGTTAGTATAATGGGCAGTGTTGTATCCACTTAGGCTCATTTAAGTAATAGGTGGTATTACTTAGTGTGGAGATTAGCAGGTTAATCTTATGTTGTAAAGTGTGTTTTACTTTTGCTTGTGAAGTTTAGTAAAAGCAGTTTGAAAATCCCTGTGAGACAGGTCATGGTTTTACTCCCTTGAGCATGCAGGTTTCCATGTAAAGTTGTGTGTACAATCTTTACTTTCAACATTTATTTACTTTCTGTTATTGTAATCGTGTTGAGGACCTGGTCCTATCGTAACTACTGAACACATACATTCCAATAAGTGGTATCAGAGCTTGACTTTTCGATTTGGGTAACACTAAGAAAAGAAAAGATCCTGAAGGAATGACTGCTCCACCCAATATGGAGGAAGGTCAGTCATCTACCAGACCACCCCGCTTCAATGGACAATACTATGGGTGGTGGAAGAATCGTATACATGATTACATCAATGCTGAAGACACTGAGTTGTGGGACGTGATTCTCGATGGACCGTACATTCCCACGAAGGAGGTGAAAGATGGAGAGCTCACCACAACAACTATCAAAACCAAAAAGGAGTACATGAAACGGACAGGAACAAGATAGAGAAAAATTATAAAGCAAAGAAGATTCTAGTATGTGGAATCGGGTCAGATAAGTACAACTGAATCTCTGCCTGTGAGACAGTCAATGAGATATGGGACTGTCTCCAAACAGCCTATGAGGGAACAACACAAGTGAAGGAGTCTAAGGTCGATATGCTTACGACTCAATATGAGAACTTCTGTATGAAGGAAGGTGAAACTATCTTCGAGATGAACTCAAGATTCACCTCCATAACTAACGAACTGAGATGCCTTGGTGAGCCTATTCCCCTAAGCAAACAAGTTCGAAAGATTCTCAAAGTGCTTCCCAAGTCATGGGAAAGCAAAGTGAATGCTATAACTGAAGCAAAAGATCTAAAGACGCTTACCATGGATGAACTGATTGGAAATCTCCAAACCTATGAGCTAAACAAGCAACAGGGGACAAACATGAAGGAGGGAAAAAAGGAGAAATCAGTTGCTTTGAAAACATCTCATGACGATGTGACTGAGGAGGAGGACGAAATGGCATATGCCACTAAAATGTTTCAGAAGATTATCAAGAAGCATGAAGGCTTTCAAAAGAAAGCTTTGACCAATAGAGCAGCAAATGCAAATGATCTTTGTCATTAATGTGGAAAACCTGGTCATTTTATGAGGGACTTCCCCAGTCAGAAGCAAGAAACTTAGGACTTCAGACCTCGCAGAAGGGACCAGGTCCTAGACCATGCCAAGAGGAAAGCTCATGCTGATCAACTGGTAAAGAAAGCTTTGGTTGTATGGGGAAATACATCTAGCGAGTCCGAGGAAGAGACAGATAGTCCAGAAGATGTCTCGATGATGGCTGTGGAAGATGATGAAATTGTCTACAATTCCATTTTCTCACTAATGGCAAAATATGACGATGAAGAGGATCTGAATGAGGTAACCATTTTTTATCTCAAGGATGATCTAGATACTTTTCCCATTAATAGATTGAGAAAACTTACTGCTCTATTAATTGATTCAGTTGATGGACTGACTTCTGAAAATTTGATGATGAGTGAAAAACTAAGTCTGTGTGGGGGTGAAAACTCAGCTCTCAACGCTCAAATGTCTGAAATGAGGGTTAGGATAGGTATCCTTGAAACTAGTAGTCTGGAACCCAACGAGGAGCCTGGTACCTCTGAGGGTGGGAAGTAAAAACTCAGTAACTTTGAGGTTGAACTAGAAGAGAAACTTAAGACCCTTGAGTCTAAGTTAGTTGCCTCCCTTGAAAGGAACTCTCAACTAGTGAAGGATCTATGTAAGATCAAAGAAGAGTTGAACCACTCCCTCAAATGGACTGATTCGTCTAAGATACTTTCTAACTTAGCAAATTAGAAGTTCAACAACAGAAAGGGATTAGGTTGTATATAGATAGAGCTTCCCTACAATCCTTATAGTAAATATGTGTCTGTCTTTGACAACCTTTTGTGTACCCACAGTGGTAAAAATGGTCATCTGAAAGAAAAATGTGAGATTTTGAGAGGAGTAAAAGAAAGGCAGGAGAAGTTTCTCAAATTAAGAAAGATTTTTGAAAAAAAGAAAAAGGTACATGGTCCCAGTTACCACTTTAGCAAGAACACTTTACCTCTATGGATATGAAGGTTTCTCATTAAGCCTTTTGATAGTTTTTGGGAACTCCATTTGAAGTGGGTTCCTAAGTCTAATAAGTGATTCTTTTGCAGAAGAGAGAAAGCAGTCAGTGTTGGTACATGGATAGTGGATGCTCAAGGCATATGTCTAGAGACACTCTAAACTTCCTATCTTTGGAAGCACACCAAGGTGGTGGTGTGTCATTTGGTGGTGGAAAGAAAGGTTTTATTCTTGGAATTGGAAAGATAGGAAGAACAACTAATTACTTCATAGACAATGTACACTATGTGGATGGTTTGAAATACAATCTCCTAAGTGTATCTCAAATCTGCGACAAAGGAAATGAAGTCAAGTTCATGTCTGATAGGTGTCTGGTTACAAACTGTGCAACTAAATGAGTTGTTATGTCTGCCAAAAGAATAAAAAATATGTATATTGTGGATCTTGACTCTATTGAAGGGGATAGTCTTTCATGCATGATCGGTCAAACTGATGATGCAAATCTATGGCATCGGCGATTGGGTCATGTAAGTACTTCTTTGTTAAACAAGCTTGTTGCAGGGGACCTGGTCCATGGATTGCCAAAGTTGAAATTCTCAAATGATAAAGTCTGTGATGCCTGTGCAAAATGGAAACAAACAAGATCATCCTTCAAAGAAGAAAGGTGTGAGCACAACCAGACCACTTGAGCTTCTTCACATGGACCTGTGTGGACCAATCAAAATTCAAAGCAGAAGAGGTAAGACGTATATTCTTGTAGTTGTTGATGATTTCTCCAGGTTCACCTGGAACATGTTTCTGCGGACTAAGGATAAGATGGTTGGACTTCTGATCACGTTTTCCAAAGCTATTCAACTAAAGGTTAACTGCAAGATTGCTAGTATCAGGTCTGACCATGGCACCGAGTTTGAGAACTCTCAACTTGAAGTTTGTGCTAAAAATAGAATCAATCACAATTTTTCTGCACCAAGAACTCCTCAGCAAAATAGAGTTGTTGAAAGGAAGAACAGAACATTGGTGGATATTGCAAGAACCATGATGATTGACTCGGGGCTTGCAATGAATTTTTGGGCAGAAGCAGTCAACACAACATGTTATGTTACAAATAGGTGTCTTATCAGGTCTGTGATCAAGAAAACACCTTACAAGTTGCTGAATGACAAAAAACCTTCAATTGCTCATCT
Source organism: Solanum acaule (assembly GCA_036250505.1). NCBI lineage: Eukaryota > Viridiplantae > Streptophyta > Magnoliopsida > Solanales > Solanaceae > Solanum > Solanum acaule. The sequence goes on along the minus strand of JAJOOR010039349.1, from coordinate 14,952 downwards.
TAAGTCATTTGGGTGCAAATGCTTTGTACTGAATAATGGAAAGGATGACCTTAGCAAGTTTGATGCCAGGGGTTATGAAGGGGTATTTGTCGGGTACTCTTCTACCAGCAAGGCCTGCAGGGTTTTTAACAAAAGAACTTTATGTGTTGAAGAGAGCATGCATGTGATATTTGATGAATTTGAGAAAAATGATGAGCACAAAGAAGACCATGAGTTGGAGGAGTTGATCAAGGGAAAACATGATAAGGCAATCCAAAATCTTGGAAACAAACAGGTTGCAAAAGAAAATGGTGCAGAACACACAGGAGAACCTGGTCCCTCTGGCTTAGCCCAGGAGGTATTATCTCAAAATCCAGAAGATGATGAAGGAGAATCTGATGCTGATGTGGAAGAAGAGATTACCAGAAAATCTGGATGGAAACATCAATCCTCACATCCACTGGACAATCTCATCTCTCACCTTGACTCCAGAATACAAACTAGATCCAGAATAAGAAATTTAGTTGCATATTCAGCCTTCATATCATCCATTGAGCCTAACAACATCAAAGAGGCTTTACATGATGCAGATTGGGTAACATCAATGCAAGAAGAACTTCATCAGTTTGAGAGGAGCAAAGTTTGGCACCTGGTCCCAGGCCTCTCAACAGAATCATTATTGGGACAAGATGGGTCTTTAGAAACAAACTTGATGAGCATGGGACTATCACCAAAAACAAGTCAAGGCTCGTGGTGTAGGGGTACAACCAAGATGAGGGGATTGACTACGATGAGACTTTTGCTCCTATAGCCAGAATGGAAGTTATTAGAATCCTGATAGCCTTTACTGCCCACATGGAATTTAAGCTATTTCAAATGGATGTCAAGAGTGCATTCTTGAATGAGAATCTGAAAGAAGAGCGTATGTCAAACAACCTTCAGGTTTTGAAGATACAAAACTGCCAAATCATGTGATGAAGCTGGATAAAACTTTGTATGGTTTAAAGTAAGCTCCAGAGCTTGGTATTGCTTGTCGAAATTTCTCCTTGCAAATGGGTTCAAAAGAGGTAAAATTGATAATACCTTGTTCCTAAAATCTAGAGGTAAGGAGTTGTTGATTGTGCAGGTATATATAGATGACATCCTCTTTGGAGCTACTTCAGATTCACTGTGCAAAGAGTTTGCTGATTTGATGAGTAGTGAATTTGAAATGAGCATGATGGGGGAGTTTATTTCTTCCTAGGATTGCAAATCAAGAAGTCTCCTCATGGCACTTCTATATGTCAAGATATGTATATAAAAGAATTTCTCAAAAATTTCAAACTACTTAAGGCAAAAGTTCTTGACACACCTATGAGCACAAATGTGAAATTTGATCTGGATGAAGATGGTGTTGAGGTTAATCAGACCATGTACAGGGGAATTATTGGGTCACTTCTATACCTCACTGCAAGCAGGCCTGATATAGTCTTCAATGTAGGGATGTGCGCAAGGTTTCAAGCAGCGCCAAATGAGTCACATTTGAAGGCAGCCAAGCGAATTCTGAGATACCTAAAGGGAACTCAGGACCTGGTCCTCTTCTACCCAACGGGTGATTAGCTTGATCTAATTGTTTATGCTGATGCTGATTATACAGGTTTTCTTGTTGATCGAAAGAGTACATCAGGCATGGCACACTTCCTCGGATCATCATTGATTTCTTGGGGGACTAAGAAGCAAAATTCAGTGGCACTGTCTTCAACAGAGGCAAAATATGTGGCTGTTGCATCATGTTGTGCTCAGCTCATATGGATCAAGCAACAACTAGAAGATTTTGGTGTTCTCACAGACATTATCCATGCGCTCAGTGACAACACCAGTGCAATCAACATGGCCAAGAATCCTATTCAGCATAAGAGGACAAAACACATAGATATGAGGCATTACTTCCTAAGGGACAATATTGAGAAGCAAAATGTGGTGATGAGTTTCTGCAAGACAAAAGACCAGTTGGCTGATATCTTTACAAAGCCCTTGAGTAAAGAATGTTTCATCAAAAATAGGTTGAGGTTGGGGATGCACAACATCACTTGATTCCATGACAAGTTTGCACAAAATCTTTCATTTGATTATGTTAAAGAGTGCAGGTATCTATACTTGTTGTAATGCATATCGTTTGAGAATTCACTTCTGATACCTTAATGCAGGTATACACTCATGTCATGATAGCTGAAGGGAAGATCTAATCATATAGACAGGGCTACATACTAAATGGGACCTGGTCCCCACGAGGTTAGTATCACTTATGCTACACTATGTGTTTGTCAACTGTCACTGCCACGTGTCTCTCACCCATTCATCGCGTCAGTTTCAAACGTCTTTTCACTTTAAAACCAAGAGTCACTACGTTTCAAGGACCCGATACCTCTTGTACTTAAATATAAACCTAACTTTTGTGAATCCAAATCCTAATTTCTTCATAATCCCTTTGTGATTCACTACTCTGCGCCTAAATTACTTGTGCTTCTCCTCATCAAAATGACCAACTCTTCTACATCTTTAAAGATTCCTATTCCCCAAGAGGTTGAAAACTCTAGTTCTTTCAACTTCTCCACTCATCTCCCATAACAGTCTCCTTCGACACCAGTCCGTGGAGTTGGTGAAACAGGTGAATCTATCACTCCTCTGACTGAAGTAGTGGTTTCCCTTGTACTACCTTATGGGGAGATTTTGCCCTGTTCTCCTTCTTTGGTGCTGTCATGTGACAAATCTCAAAACTCAGAAGTCCAATCAGTCATAAAACCAAGTGTTGACCCTCTCACTAAAGAAGTTGAAATATTGTCTAGGAGAGTGTCTTCTACTATGTCTGAGAGGTTATTTGATGGTGATCTGCCTGAGGGAAAGGGTCCTAAGTCTAATATTCTAGCAGCAGGGGAAGAATTAGTGGTTGTACAAAGTTTGGCCTCTCTTAGAGGCGATGTTCAACCAACGTTGTTGGAACAAGAGTTGAGGTCTCCGGAGCAGGTCCCTCACAGTGTTCAACCTGTGTTTGACAAAACCCCTAGGTCATTTGACGTTGAGAGTGACAAGGAAGAGGAAGAAGAAGTTCCTTTGAAATTGAGCATAAAAGGGTGCGAGGAGCCAACACTTTAACAGTTGGTGTCCCAGATTTGGAAACAGTTAAGAGTGCTCCTGAGGCTGTTCTTAATGATTAGCCCGCTGAGTTTGCAGAGGAAAGAAGAAGAAAAGGGAAGGGAAAGATGGTTGAATCCCACTCAAAAGGGGACAAGAAGAGGTATGGGACTAGGAGTGAAATGTAGAAAGTTATTGGGAGTGTCATAGCAGCGAATGTAAATCAAACGGAGAGGGCTAGGAAAAGAAGACGGGAAGGTCATTTGCCTGAAAAGCCTACCTCTACTCATTTGCCTGTTGGGTCTAGTGACACTGAGTCTGATGATGTTGCTGCATATGTGGCAAAAAGAAGGAAGGAAGGAGAGGACAAGAGGGTAAAATCAAAGGGAATTCAGAAGACTGCAAATAAATCGTCTGTGAAGAGGGAGAGAGTGAGAAAATGGGTCTCTGCTAAATCAAGTTCAGTCAAGGGACTAGGTCCTTCTATTCAAAATCCAGTTGCAGACAAGGAGATAATAAGGGAAGAGTGCATAGTTAAAATGGAGAACAGAAAGTGTCGAACGGAAGAGTATTTGATCATGACATCCTTACTGCATTTGGTATGTCGAATCTCTTTGATGTTGTTTCTCTACAAGGTTGGGGTCATCTGTTCGAACACCCAACACCATATCTTCATGAACCTGAGGTGCATGAATTTTACTACAACATGGAGCTTCTAGAGGATGGATGAATCAAGACTATTGTCAACAATATTAAAATCTTTCTAGATGAGGAATCCTTGGGGATCATTCTGGGTGTGCCTACAAAAGGAATACAATCAATTGAGGACTGCAAACCATCCAGCGAGTTCCCAAAATTGGCTACAAAGCATGGAGACATCAAGTGAGCAGGGTTGCCAAAGAAGTTTCTCAAAGGGGAATATCAGTTACTCTTTGAGTTCATCAACAAGGTGCTAGTACCACGGACAGAGAAAAGAACTGTAACATCTGCTGTTGATATGTTTCTCATGGAAATATTGGATGAACTTGAGGAAATTAATCTCCCTGCTATAATACTTGAACTTATGCACAGGGTTATGACTTGGAAACAGGCTAAACATGGCATCCCTTATGGCTACCTGCTGAATTATGTGTTCAAACATTTAGAAGTGCCTTTGGGAAGAGGAGTACCTGGTACCACCAAGCAAATGTTTATTAATATCACCTTATTGGAATGTGAGTGTGTTGAAGGGAAGGCCAGAGGCAGGTCTCAGGTGGCAGATCTTATAGAACAACAAGCCTCTCTTAAATATGAGTCGACTGATCTCACTGCGATCTTAAATGATAAGGAGGTTGAAATTGCGCAACTAAAATCTATGTTGCAGAAGGCTGTCTTAAAGGGACATGGTACCAGTGGTGTGGATGATCAAGTGGTGCAACAGTTGAGGGATGAGAATGAACTGCTGCTGAAGACAAATGCCTCACTCAGTGAGGAAGTCAAGGCTCTCAACAAGCAAATTATCCAGGCTCATGAGGCTGCAAATGAGCGAATGTCCTTGCTAATGCGCACCCTTAATCCCCTTCCCCCTCCGTCCTAAACAAGTCATGTCTTCCTAGTCTTTACATTCCTGTGTCAAAACTCTAGTGGCTATATGTACTGTTTTGACTGACCTCTGTGGTCAGCTTTTGTGATCTAATGCTAATCGTTCCTGTGCCCTGCTTAGTATGGTTTAATATTCTATTTCTGCTTACATGTTCATGCTCTGTGTGGCCCATGGCCCTGAATTCTTACATGTTTTGCATAGAACTCGCATATGTTTACTGTTACTCATTTTCAATGATGTCAAAAGGGGGAATTTTTGGGTAAACTGATGGGTAAACTGTTGTGCAATCAGAAGGGAACTGAACTAAGGGGAAAGAACAGTGACAGGGGGAACTAATGTAATTTTGAATGAATACTTAACACTCATGTGAGGTTGCTTGTAGGTTGTTTGTCATCATCAAAAAGGGGGAAAATGGTATGTATTAATGCTTCTAGATGTTTTGATGATCTCCTCACAAGTGCAGGGACTCGGTCCTCTGTAGAGTAAGTTCGTCTAGGATTATATGTTGTACATCTGGCAAGCTGTCACTTCAGCGGTTTGTGAGGCGCCAGTGTCCTGAACCAATCAGAACGGACGAGGTTGCTTGTACATCGGTCAATAGCCCTTCATGGTTGATATATTCAACACACAAACAACATTTTACTCATTCCCTCAAAGAGAGATATTCAAGCTTCAAAATAGTAAGGACCTGATAGATTGCATTATTGCTTCCTGTACCAGCTGTTACTTTTGATTGCTTGTAATTGTGCGTATATTATAGGAATCGTTTCGCCTGTGATAGAAACGTTTCAATCTTGGGTGAATCTTTGTAAGAACTTAGTTGTGAGTAACTTAGTGTCTTACTTCAAAGTCTATATTAATTAGTTGGGTTAGTATAGTGGGCAGTGTTGTATCCGCTTAGGCTCGTTTAAGTAATAGGTTGTATTACTTAGTGTGGAGATTAACAGGTTAATCTCATGTTGTAAACTTGTTTTACTTTTGCTTGTGAAGTTTAGTAAAAGCAGTTTGAAAATACCTGCGAGACAAATAGTGGTTTTACTCTCTTGAGTAATGAGGTTTCCACGTAAAGTTGTGTGTACAATCTTTACTTTCAGCATTTATTTACTTTATGTTATTGTAATCGTGTTAAAGACGAGGTCCTATCATAACTAGTGAACGCATACATTCCAACAGCCTCTAATGTCTCAAAAAACAGTTTAGCAAAGTGGTCTAAGTGGTACGACTCCCACCAAAAATCCAGTTTTAAAAGAGTAAGAATGTGAAAATAGACTTTCCCAAAAACAATAATGAAAATCCAATGCATTGAATCAAAACCGTACCCCAAACATGTGAAATCAGGTGTCAAATGCAATACATGCCATCACAAACATTCAAACAATACCAGTCAAGTAGTTAGATAAACACTACCAATACTACCACACTCTCAGAGCACATGAAACTAACTTGAAATCCAGATGGTCCTTGACCAAGGCCTCAGGCCAACAATATACCAACATCCTCAACAATAACAACATAAAGGCTGACCAACACGTATAAAACAAAGGAAATAAGGAGTTTCAACAAATTAACGTGGAAATACTTCAAGGATCGATGCCTTACCCCGAACGTACTATCTAACAACAACCTAGACTAGCTAAAGACAACCTACGATTACGAAAGCAACTAAGGCCTGAGCACTAACGAAAGGATACCCATAACAAGCACTATAGGTAGAACCAAACAACTAAACTGATCGCTAGAACACATTCTAAAGCATCTTAGTAACAAACTAAACTAAGGCCGGAGTATCAATTCTAAGGAGGATAACTATGCCAACACTAAGTCGCTACTAGCCTAAGCTAAAGATCCCGCCACCCAAGGCCAGCTGAAAGTTCCTACAAAATTCAAGCAAATGGAATAGAAGGGAAGGAGTCTTAAGCTCAACAAATACAATCCCATATTACATGTGAGTCATAATAAACATTATCTAATATAGAACAATCAAGAAAAAGTAAACCATAACCTACGTCCTCGAAGCTGATCACGCGCGCTTTCAATACGTTGAGCTAAAGCTTTCATTTTCCGAAACACCTCCGATTACCGCCACACTATCATAATATTGGTCATGACATCAAAACATGCGTTTAGTCACTAAAATCACAATAATTAGAGGCATACCCATAATCGAGTAAAATATGAGAATATGGGACCCGTACCGAAAATCTCAAAATTGACTCTGTCAACAGGCCCTAATTAACTTGCAGAGTTTGTGTCTCAAAATGGGACACAATTAAATGGAGCTTGGCCAGCCCTTCGGTACAAGAAAATACTTTCAATACGAGCCCCATGCATTGCCCCAATGACCCCACAATGATGCCCTATTGAAATTCGACACAATGCAACTGAAAACTTCCAAATAGGAGCTCCCGAGTTAGAGAATTTGAATTTAGAAATATGGAGCAGATGTTATATTCAAGTTGATCTTTAATTAAATGACCAGTCAACAGACCTTCGCGAAGGCGAGACCTAGTTCGCGAATGTGAAGCGTCGGGCCTTAGAGCTCCGGCGACATGCATCCTATCCCGCGAAAGCAGAGGGTCAACTTGCTGGACCTTCTCAAACGCAACGCACACTCGCGATGACCAAACACCCTAGTCTTTGTGAACGCCGAGGCGAACATCACTAGTCACCGTAACCTGAGGCGCTCAAACACGAAGAAGAATAGGTGTTGCACCACCTAGTGTAACAAGGCTCAAAACCCTGATGAGGTGCTCGAGATTCGTTCGGAATCCTGTACATGCAAACGAAATATCCTACACGACCAAATTTGACATTTCAGACTTAACTAAGATGTCGAAACTTCTAACCGAGACTATTGCGATAAAAATTGGGTCCCACATCCAAACTCCGTTTCAAGTCAAATTCCACAAAGGAGCTCGAAATGAGCCTGGAAGCCTCGACGTTTCGAAGCTAACGAAACCGTCATGAATGCATTCTAAGGCCGTCAACCTTAAGTTTTGACCGAAGTCAACCGTTCAAGTTTCAAAAGCTCCAAAACACAGAAACTTGCACTAAACCCAAACGAATGACCAGACGACCGAACTGTTAGTCCCAGTAAATCATAAATGGCTTGGGGTTGCTACATGAAAGCTCTAAACACCAAAAAGTTAAAAAAAAATATAGTAGAAAATGACCTAAATGATCATTACACATGATTCCCATTGCATCAGGAGAAGTTGGTTAAGAAAGTTATCAACAATTGAAATTAATTTTAAAATGTTTATAATTATTTAAAAATATAAGTGAAAAAAATATTTATCTATAACTTTAATAAAAAAAATATTTAAAATATCAATAAAAGACCTTCAGGCAAGTGAATGATTGAGTATGAAGTCTCAACATAATTTTACATGCTTAATACTTTGAAATATAAAGTAAAGGAAAAATTAGATAAATATTCATTCGAACTCAATAATCACTTATTACACAATATGGCCCATTCGACAATTTTCATTTTTCAAATAATGCATTTTAGCCCCATTGCTTTTCCTTTCTTCTTCTCTTGTTAATTTCCAAATTCCTCTTCACCCCACTCGATTAAAGCTAATGTATCTATTGTACATTTTGTTTTTCATCTCTTCAAATACCAATACATCTTCTACTACTAATCTACTAACATCCATGATTGGCAAGAGTCCATTTCTAAACATTTCTTGAGCTCCCATGTTGGAGAAATTCATGTGGGAGATGTTGAATTTATGAATAGTATATCAAAACACTCTAAATATAGAGATGAGTTCATATTTAAAATTTTGGGATTACTTAGAAAAAATTTGAGTTGGCTGAAATTGAAAAAGAATAAGCTCGTTGAGGAAGTTGAATTACTGCAATGTATAAATATTTTATAATAATGTTTATAAATGTATATATATCTTTGATACATAGTTATACATTATATATATACACAACTATACACTATTGATATATTATATAATAATTTATACAATTGACAATATAACTATTTCTTTTGATTTTTCATTTGGTGTCCGCTATCCGCATTAGAGTTCGACTAATCAGAATTTGAACCGAGTAAAGCCCTATTCAGGAAAAATACTACCTACCATATTTTATTTTATTTTTTTCATACAAGGGCTCAAACCCGAGACATGGAACAACATATGAGTATTTTGTTCAGGTATATAATTATGTAAATCCCTAAAATTTGTGACCAATAGTTCTTTATATCGGCTGCGGTGTGCAGTTCCACACGAATAGAAATAGGAATACTCGTATGAAGTTAAAAGCCATTTTGGTTCGAATTCGTCTCTCTTTCCTTACAACTTCCCCTTTACTTCTTTAGCCGTACAAGGGTTTATTGTGCGTAATTGGGAAGCTGTGTTTCTTTCATTTGTATGTATAAGATTGCAGAAAGGATAATTGAGTTGAATTGTGTTGTTGAAGTTGGGAATTATGGTGAAATCGTTTGAGAATGGGGTATCTGTTGCACCATTCTTGTTGAAGTGTTATGAAATGGTGGAGGATGAGTCAACGGACGGCTTGATTTCTTGGAATCAATCTGAGAAAAGTTTCATCATATGGGATGTTCCTAAATTTTCATCTGAATTGCTTCCTAAATACTTCAAGCATAGCAACTTCTCCAGCTTCATTCGTCAACTCAACATCTATGTAAACTCTCTTTTTCCCTTTTCACTCTCTTTGATTTCATTTCAGTTTTTTTGAATTGTGTTGGATTTTGATGATTCTGAGATGGGTTAGTGATGTAATTAAATTCCTTAATAGGAATGAAAGTATGGAGAATCAAGAATCTGGATTAGATTATTTTAGTTCTAACAATTGAGCAGCTTGATTACCTTTGAGTTAATACCACTTCTTTGGGCAGTGATCTGTCTGTTTGTGAAGTTATAAAGCATTCAAATGTCTTTTCTTTTTATGGCAATAAATTGTGAACTATTACCAGACCAACAATCCAATACACCTATGGAGCATCTATATTCTCAAACACCTAACTTGGTTCCGAGAATGATAGACCTCTATTATAGTAATTACAGAGTTGCTGAATTAAATCTATATTCTTCCGGCCCCTTTTTTGATTCCGTGAACACGTCTATCCGATCCTTAATTACATGCTTTATTTGTTGAATTACAAAAACTGCTAGTCATAGTGACCCCGCTAAAGATTTTATGATTCCTAGCTTGCCAAATATAGTAAATTATAGCTCCATAAGTCAGCTGCAATAACTTCTTTCCTGAATCTAGTCCAGTGCTTCTGGTTGATGCCTTTGAGCATGAGCTGAACCCCTTGAATATGCATTCTGATTCCAGTCCATATCTGCATTGCATTCCAAACCTCCATGATGCATACACACTGTGAGGATAGGTGCTCAGCATTCTCTGCCATATCTCTATTACAAAGAACACATGTTTGGTTGCCTTTATCCAATCCCATCTCGTGAAGTCTATCTTTAGTTAGTAGTCTTCCCATCTCAGCAAGCCAGAGGATGAACCTGTGCTTTGGTATTGCGATTCTGTTCCATATACCCCAGTGCTATCAAGTAGTGGGCATTTCCAGTCAAACAATAATAAACATTCACATACCAATCATGCATTCTCGACTTTAGTTTATGCAGTGCCCTCCAGCTACAGTCTGTATTAGCTCCCTTTATCCAGAAGTTTGTGTCATTGTTCATATAAAATCCATGAATCCACCTTTCTCTCCATTAACCACCAAACAAGCTTTCCCACTGATGCTATGTTCCATAGTTTACATCCTTTAATGTTTAAACCACCTTGCTTCTTTGGTCTACAAACATTTTTCCATGCCACTAAGGCTACCTTCTTCTTCATTTCTGTACTTCCCCACAAGAATTCTCTACACTTTTTATCCACTTCTTTGATCACACTCTGTGGAAGGAGAAATACGGCACCCCAAAAGTTATGCTGAGAAAACAAAACAGAGTTAATAATCTGTAGCTTGCCTGCATAGGAAAGGTGTCTAGTTGAGACTGCTTTGAACTTTTCAGTGATCCTTGTGCATAATTGTTGACATTCTATTTCAGTCTACTTCCTTGGCGACAGTGGAAGGTCCAGGTACCTCATAATGAACTTGCCTAGCTCAAGGCCCGTCAACTCCAGTAGTCTTTGCCTCATATCATCCTTCACCCCTGCTAGGTAGATACTTGATTTCTCAGAGTTTGCCCTTAGACCAGTAGCTCGAGAGAAATGCAATAAGGCCTCCCCCACTCTTTTTACTGATGCATCATGCCCCTTATAAAAAATTATCAAATCATCTGCAAAGATGTGGTGATTCATATTCAGATTTTTACACATAGGATGGTGGTTGAAATCAGGCAGCCGGCTCATCTTAGTCAAGATCCTTGATAGATATTTCATAATCAGTACAAATAGCAAGGGGAAATGGGATATCCTTGCCTTAATCCCCTCTTCCCTTCAAAAAAATCCATGGCAGTCCCCATTTACATTGCTAGAGAAGTTGGTTGTCACACAAGTCATTATAAGTTGGGAAAACATAGGTGGGAAACCATATCCTTGTAGCATTTTTTCAACAATTTCCATCTTACCATGTCATACGCTGTGCGCAAGTCAATCTTAATCAAACACCTTGGTGTAGTCTTCCTTCTATAGTGCCTCATCAAATCGTGGCAAATGAGAACATTATGCACTAATGATCTACCTTTATGAAAGCAGCTTGTGTTTCATTTACCAACTCCTGTAGCACCTTCCTCAATCTTGCACTTAGAAGGTTAGAGATACCCTTATAGATCACATTATGTCAAGAGATTGGTCGAAATTGACTTGCATTTTGTGACTTCGCAATCTTAGGAATTAAAGTGATCATGGTCGCATTCAGCTGCCCCAACATTTTACCATTCTTCTTAAATTCCAAAATGGCACCTGTGACTTCTTCCCCGACAGTGTCCCAAGCGTCTCCGAGAAAACCACTCGTGTAACCATCAGGTCCAGGGCTCCTGGTTGTCTTTATACTGAAGATAGCATCCTTAACCTCCTTCATCGTATACTCAGCTAGTAGTTGCATCTGTTGCTTCATTGATAATGTCTTCCCATTCTTAAAAAAATCATTAGAAGCTTTTTGTTTTTGTACTGTGCCCACCTCACCCAATAGTTTTTTATGATATTCCACAAACATTTCTGCAATCTGATTAGGTTCAGTGTGAATCTGTAAGTTACCACCCTGCAATTGTGTTACTGCTTGCTGGAAGCCTTCTTTGCTTGATCACACCATAAAAATACTTTGTGTTATCATCTCCTAGCTTCAACATGTAGCCCTGCTTCTCTGGGCCAACAACATTTCCGCCAAATAGCTCACCCTCTTCAATCCAACCTCTTTCTCCTGTTTCAATAGTAGTAAACATGTAGGGTTAACCTGTAGTTGTTCTTGCACTGTTTTCACCCTTTCTCTTAAACTATTCACCTCACTATTAAGGTTGCTGAAGTACTGCACATGTAACCTTAATGTCTGTTTGAGCCCCTTCATTTCACTACAACTTTGTACATTTGACACCCTTCCACTTGTCTTTGCCATTCCAATGTAGTAATGTCTTTGCATTGTGGGTGAGCACTCCATATGTTGCAGTATTTAAAAGGTCTTTTCCGTTTAGGTTTATCAGCCAACAAACTAACATGTATTGGGCTGTGATCACTAGCTCCTTCATGCATAAAATGAGCTCGACACCCAGGCATCTCATCCAACCGTTCTCCATTCATGAAGACCAATCCAGCTTATAATACACTTTACTGTTCTCCCCCTTATCATTCCAAGTATAGGTGCTGCCGGTACTAGCCATTTCCTCTAAAACACACACATCGAGCCATTCCTCAAATTCTGCCACTTCCGCAAGTGTTACTGGATTGCCACCCAGTCTATCCTCACTATGTAGAACAGCATTAAAGTCTCCAAGAATTCCCCAAGGATTTCTAATTCCAACTCCTATCTGAGTTAAATTAACTCCACAATTCTTTCCTTTCCTCCCTCCCATTGGAAGCATAAACAAATGTCATGTAAAATTCCTTTTATAGAGGAATATAACTAACAAGACATGTCATTGCTTGTGCATTCTCACTACAAATTGTTACCTCACACCTATCTTCTCTCCACAACACCCAAATCCTTCCATTATAATGGGAAGAAAGATTCGTATGATACTTCCACCCTCCAAATAGATTACCTGCTATATATATATATATATATATATATATATATATATTCTTCTTTTGATAAAGAACCTGCTATATATATTCTATACTGTTACTTCTTATTTTTGTCTCCAACAGACCAATAATGTTCACTTCAGCTGATTACAGAGGAGTTTGACCTCCTGTTTTGTGAGGCCATTTAGGCCCTTACATTCCAACACACTACATTAACCATTCCCCTTAGGGATTGGTTTTGTAGCCCCACATTCCTGACTTGTTCTGTAGCCATCTCTTGCTCTCCCACTTGAGTCAAAGATTGGAATGAATTATTTACTACCACAGCTATAGACGCGTTTGTGTTATCCTGAACCCTTTGCTTCCCATTGCCACACTGAACTCTCCTTGGTTCAAATCTCTCCTCCCTGCCTTTATCTTCTTGCTGTCTACCTGGTTCCTCTACCCCTGTCCCAGTAGTACTTTTTGGTATAGGATTTAACTTCCTACACTCTGCCTATAAATGGCCATACTTATGTGGCAATGCTCATATAAGGAAGGCTTCCAATCATAGGACACCTTCTGTGTAAGCACTACTCCCTTTTCATTCCGGAACATCACTTCTTCTGAAAGTTCATTACCCACCTTCACCTCTACTAACAATCTCGCAAAGCTTAGCCCCAATTTCTTTTCAGTGTGCTTATCAACCATTAAAGGCTTCCCCACTAGGCTTCCAGTCTTGCTCAACCCTGTTGCACTCCAATAGTTGAAGTCTAATCCAGGTAGCTTAATCCAAATAGGGACTGTCATTAATTCTTCCTTGGAAAACTCCATTTCAGGTGACCATCCTTTGAAAATAAGTGGCTTAAAGCTACTTAATGTGTACAAGTTGTTATTCTAATTTAAACCAAACAATCCACAGATGGATTATTTGCCTGGGCTGCATTTTTCAAGTATCTAAGCAACACTGTACATAGTCCCTTCGGGACATCTGATAAAATTGGATCAGCACTGTAATTAGAAGCTCAAGAATATAATTCATTTTCTATTTGCAATAGACAGGTCTTCTTTGACATTTACATAATGAAATATTGTATCAATCTGTTATTTGATACATTATTTGCACTCACTATGAGCTTCTGTAGTCCTTTTGAGGATGTGGATTTTAGTTTATATTGTTCTGGAAGATTCTCGGACTTCCTGATTATTGACTTCTCAGAAAGTATTCTACTCCATACGAAGCAGGATACTCATAATATAAAGGACACAGTATTTTCTGGGCTTAGCTAAGCCAATATCTGATAGATGGTAATTCCTCACAATGCATCTTTTTTATTGGGCAAAATGAAAATGGTAAAATGCTAAGTTTGAGCCATTTAAATGTTTGTTAGTCTGTGAATTCATAGGCATTGTTTGCATATTAAAATCTGCATACTGCAATTGGCAGTTTCTCAAGTTTGGCTCCCTCTCTTCTTTCATCAAAATTATCATTGTTGTCTACTGGTTGATAGGTTGTTATTTTCAGAAGTTTGGTCTATGTGTCACTTGTGATGATCCGAATATGCGCAGGCCGCAGAGGATTGTCGTGTATATATATAGTTGTTCTTGTATACTTTAATCATATTGGTCATCTATGATTAATATTCTTGATAATTTTTTCTGATTAACAAGTTCAGAGGTGGCTAGTTAATAATGTCATTCATGTTGTTTATTGGTTTGTTAAAGTATATTTCATATTTTCACTAATTGTTAAGATTTTCAATTATTCAGGGTTTCCATAAAACTGATACAGATAGATGGGAATTTTTGAATGATAGCTTTGTCAAAGGCCAAAAGCATTTTTTAAAGAATATTGTTAGAAGGAAACAGTCCAGTGTGGCCCAAAAGAAACCATCCCAGCTGGAGGAGATCAAGTCTTGTACATCTGAAGAAAGTAAGAATCTTGAACTGTGGAAAGAAGTTGAGAATCTTAAGGATGAAAGAAATGTTCTCACGCAGGAGTTAGTCAAGCTTAAAGAACACCAGCAGAATTCAGAGAGTAAGTTGATACTTCTACGAGAACAACTAAAAGTCAGGGAGAAAAATCAACAACAGATGCTTTCCTTCATTGTTAT
>JAJOOR010039348.1:0-19852 GCA_036250505.1 Solanum acaule | reverse complement strand
GTCGAAAAAATAATATATATATATATATATATATATATATATATATATATACCACTTATATGAATAAACTGGGAAAGAAGTATAGTCTTCCATTGACGACCAACTGAAGCGCCTTATCAAATCTAAATTCTTGCAGCCCAAGTCAAACATGAAAAACAAAAGTTATTCATCATCAGGATAGTGTAAGAATTTTTGTAGACTCCACAAAAGGCATAAAATTAAAAAATATTTGCGGCCAACAATGTCAAAATGGAACAACAAATTTACAAATTGTTAATTCTGAATAAGTTGAAATGGAATCAACGGATTCACAAATCTTGAACTCCAGCGAATTTGAAGTTAATCCTACCTCACTAAATTATGATGTCATCACTATTAGAAAAAATGACAACGGTTACAAGAGCAAAGATGATGATATCGACCTTCAATAAATTCTTTGAATTGGTAATCACGTATAACAAACGTATTGAAAATAGAGTTGAAACAAAGAATTTTTGACACATGCATTGTAAGTGATTATCAATTCAAAAAATTTATTACAGGTCGATATCATCATCTTCGCTCTTGTAACTGTTGTATTTGTTTCTAATAGCGATGACATCAAAATTCAGTGAGGTAGGATTAACTTCATATTCACTAGAGTTCAGGATTTGCAAATCAATTGATTTCATTTAAACTTGATAAAAAATAACCATTTGTAAATTCGTTAATGCCATTTCAACATCGTTGGCCTCGAAAGATTTCTTAATTTTATGCATTTTGTAGAGCCTGTAGAAATTCTTAGACAATCTTGATGATGAACAACCTTTGTTTTCCATTTTTTACTTGGGCAATGTCAAAAGTACAATTGGGATAGCAACTTAAACTGAGAAGACAAGTACAACTGTAACAACTACAATTGAGAGAAAAATTATAATCGGGGTGGAAACTACAATCGTGATAACAACTAAAATTGAAACAGATACATTGATCAAAATTGGGACCAAGATAGAGAATGTGATTGGGCAGGGAGATACAACAATAGAAATTAAAGGAGTGATGCATATGTTCCCCTAAGAAATTGAGAGGGTGGATCGGGGTTCATATGTTTTGAAGTCATGATGACGAAGATGATGAAATGGTTTAAAGTTTCTAATGATAATATCAAAGAGATACGAAATAACCTATTGAGTATGAATCAAAAATTAGAGTCGAATGCTACATCTATCAAACAGTTTCAGAAAAAGTTAGGCTAGATGTCCTTATCCTTGAATAAACGCTAAAAAGGGACACTTCAAATGAAATACAGTCCAAACTGTTAAAAATGATGGTCATTGCATGACAGTTACTGCATGAGGTGGTAAACAAATCTTATGTTCCCCTATTTAAAAAGTGGTGGAAAACCCAAAGGGACTCGAAATTACTGAAGATGATCATGTGGGGGAACCAAAAGATCTAGTTGTGGAGGAAAAGGAAACAACTCAAAATTCAACACCCATGAGACAACCTCCTCCACCCTTTTCACAATGATTGGTGAAGAAAATTGAGGAAGTAAATTATCATAAGTTCATCTCGATCTTAAATCAACTCTCAAATAATGATTGAAGCACTAGAATATATCCCGGGCTATGTGGAGTTTCTCTGTAGCTCTCAAGGTATAATTAAGATCTACATACATCATATCTTATTCAGACTTTACTTGTTCAATTGTACTAAGTATGTTATTGTTGTTGATAATGATAATTTCTAAATGTTTGATGCATTAATTTCTATTATATATGTGGAACATTTGTCCACAAGACTTCAAATGTTTTCTCAAAGAACCTATAACATGTCAATTTGGAGAATGGTAGGTTTAATTGAATTAGTAATCAAGGTTGCATTCACCTCTTGTTATAACTTCTTGAAACATGAATTTTGCCTAATCACGTGATCATTAGTATGCTCTTACCTATTGAAAATGTTTAATATTGTATTACTTTTTTCTTATCATAAGTCATTTATAGTGTTATTATTGTACTTGTAGCTTTTATGAAACAATTTTTTTCCTTTCTTATTACCTTCTTTGTTAGATATTGCCACATTTTGATACTAATAAAAATTGTTTTTTTGTTATTAGACAAGCTTACTCTAACTGAATATGAGAAACATGCTGGAAGAGAGTCTTGAAAGTAGAAGAATAATATTTGGATCTATGTTTAGGATTACAAAATTTCAATGGTAAAGACTGCACTACTGAAATTTTATAACTAATCTTCAAAAAATGCCAATGGGTCACATAAATTTTGCTATAAAAATGAATTTATCATATGTACCAAGTGCAGAAAATGCAAGTTTCATTGCTACTATAAGGAGGATTGCAGGATCTATCATGATTCTTTGGCCAATGCACATTGAAAGTGTTTTGAATCTCCTTTTGACAAGTATGTTTTCTTTCCACGCTGCATTTCCTTAATATTATATTTTTCATGTGCAAGCTATTGTTTTCAATTAGTTGTTCATATTAAATGGAATCACTTTTAATTGATCAATTTTACTTTCATAATGGAAATTATTATTAGGATCAATTACTAGTGGTAAATGATCTTAATAATATATTTAATTATAAAAACCATATTGATCAGCTAGAAGAGAACTCCTTTTAACATAAACAATGAATTTGTAAATAACTTGCATATGTAAAATATAATATTAAAAAAATTAAGAACCAAAATAAAACATACTTGCCAAAATGACACTACAATATTTTAGGCTTTAAGCCACCCCAATAAAGTGTGGCCTAAACTAGCAAAAAATGTGGTAAATGACTTTTTATCAAGCACCTCACCCATATCAGTTGCTTCTGATTAACTTTTTTCTAACTTACAATCCCTTCCAAACATTCCAACATAAGTCAAAAATTCATATATGGTGTGTTGTTGTAATTATTAAAAATGTCATCAATTTTTGTATTATAAATACCCTTAGCATCTGAAACATACCCAACACACCAATTTTTTTATTTTCAGATTTTGACAAAAGTAGAGCTCATTTCATTCCTTTTAGCATAGTGATCCAAATGAGGCTTTAATCCCTTTTTTATAGAGTCCTTTTTAGAAGCATTTATTTAATGGTTGACAGATGCACCATAAGAACAATGAGTGCAATAACACCACTATTTTGAGGCCCACGTTACAGATACAATTCAATGGAATTTTTAAATATGTATATTGAAACTTCTATATACGCTACAGTTTCCTACTATAGCGTTAGATTTTCATTTAAAGACGTCAGTAACTTAAAAACAACATTTGTGTTAATAATGCAGCGACACCAATAAAGAATTGAAATTTTTTTGTCTAGTAAGCAGTTTAGGAAAGAATAATAATAAGAAGATGAAGAAGCAGAATGTAGTACAAAAGTACTTGCTATTACAATTTGACTGTCTTCCTAAACTTCTTTCTCCATTTTTGTACGGGTTGCAATAAACATATCTGACTATGATGGTTCCCCGTTGTTTTCTTTTGTTGCATGCTACAAATTATATCAACATAAAGTGAAAAAAGACATCAATACAATCTGATAAAGTCCAAAAAATGAAAGTCGGATTTTTTACAGCGTCTACTAAATATTATCAACGCCATGCATACTCTTGAACAATTAGTATAAGCATCGAAACATGGGACAAAATTCTGATCCAAAGCAACCAAGTTTATTTTGCTTTGCTTAACTAAAATTATCTATACCAAGTAATTTAAATTTACACAATTTGTATACAAAAAAATGACTAATTGCCCAAATAAATAACTTTTATTGTTACTAGGTGGCCAAACCAAACTAACATATTGCATTGGCCAAAACAAGTCTTAGAGCTTGAAATTAAAGCAACCTCTATTGGAGTTTTCTATTTTTTATTTGTTAGTATGTTTTGCACTAGTCTATTAGGGATCAACCAAGCAACTCAGACAAAAAATAAGCATGTCAAATACTTGTTAGCAGTCAAAAGTACTTCAATAAAGCAAGAAAACCATTATTTACTTTAACCATGTATACGAGGATAGGCCAGTAGAACATTCGTTGGTAAAACATAATTAATATTTGCTTTCATTTGGTATATATGAGGTTGACATGAATAGACATTTGGATTTTGTTAAACTCATGCTCGGGTCTAAAAGTAGTCATTTGAACTAATCATAAAACTCTTACAAATTAAGAGGTTGGGTGAGACAGTTTATAGGCTTAGACGTTCAGTGGTTGAACAAACCGCTCACCCGCCAAGTATAAGTTATTCACAATTATATGTATTAAACAACCAATATTTGTTTGAGTCTTAAGTATTCAACCTAGTGTGCATTTTGTACTTTTACTTTGTCACCCAAGTTTCTCAAACATGTATTTATATATTTTGTTGTTTAAAGTTTACTTTGAATTTAACACGTCGATTTTTCACAAGAGAATTCACTTATTTCATCCTCAAAAGTTCTTGATCACATGGACTACAGAGAGAATAAATTGAGGCACACATTTACTTTGAAGATTTGTTTAGTTGCTCAACTTTCAAGCTTGTAACTATATATAGTAGGGATACTTAGGATACCTTTAATTTCTATATGTTGCTATGATCAATCAATGGTGAAAATTTAACGTTCTCTTCACAAATTTATTTATTCAAGTTGGATAAAATTAATCAACAAATGCCCATGGAAAAGAACCATCTGATGGGTGCATACTACTACAAGCTAGAATCCCTTCTAGTCAATTTAAGAAGCTCGAGATTCATAAACTAGTAAATGCAAAGCAGTAACAATATACTACTTATAAGCATGACATGAAAACCTATATTCTCATGGATGATTTCAATCTGAATCAGCTTATTAATTTAAGGAAAGTTGAAATTCTCATGCCTAATTAATGGCTATTGCCTATGACAAAGAATCAATTGATGGGCGTAATACTACTACAAGCTAGAATCCCAAAAATCAACAATAGAAGAAAATCAAAATCCACCCCCACGCAATAAACCCAGATGCAACAAATTTATACTTCTAAAGGATGAAATTTCTACCTGATAAACTCTATTCCAACAAAACCCTTTGCTATATCCCTGGTGAATAACGACAAAAATCGTAAGGAATTTTTGTATGTTGGCAACAAACAAATAGAAATCGTGAATGGAGCTACAAGAGCTTCTATTTGGAATTTTCGTATCTCAAAATATAGTGAAAAATCAGAGAAGTATTTTGAAATCATTCTGGAATTGTTTAGTGAAATATCATTACTTTGTGTGTTGATTCAATAAATACCTGTTAATTTGAGCAAAAATTCGTTTTTACAAAGCCTTGAAAATATTCAGATCTAGGGTAACCAAAATCTCTTTTAGAGAGTTGGAGAGTTGTTTTGTTGTTTATACATTTTCTTTTTTTCCATATAAAAATGGGAGGGAGAGTTTAATTTGTTGGGGGGAATATAATATTTTAGTGAAAACTATAAGGCCACACTTGGCAAGTGTTGTTTTTATAATTATAAAAATAGCACACCTTAAAAGTGTAGTCATATATATATAAATAGGTGTGGCCAATTATAACATGATGTGACAACGCTTATAATGTGTTGCCTGTACAACTAAAGAGCACGTTTTACGAGTGTTGTCGATATTACCGTGGTCAAAAGCTAAAAACTAAGCCTACACTTTTAAAGTGTAGCCTTAAAAGGTTTAGGCAACACTTCACAAGCGTTGTCTTGATTTAGTGTGACTTTAGGCTTAAAATGTTGTAGTGTGAATATCAACACACTTCCGATGCGCATTAGCCAATACATCATGGTACATTGTGCATTCCTCCTTAGAGCATCAACGAATCTGCATTTTTTTTTGGACTTGATACTTACGATAAATTCATCACGATGACTAAATTTATGTAATCCGTTGACATATTTTGAAGAATTATTATAAAATTTGAGAAGTGTAGTATGTACCACCGAAACACTATGACCATAAAAAATAATTCTGTCACGACCCAATAATTGATGTGATGGCACTTGTCTTATCCCAACAAAAGAAGTACGCCTAAAACCCAATCATTATGAAAAAAAGTGGAAATAAAATAAAAATTGAAGTATTATACTCATTTACTAGAACGGATAATAAGTTAACTTAACTAAATTCCCAAAACTTGATTGTTACGTGTACAAGCCTATAATTTATTACAATGGATTTGAAAGAAAACAAAATCTCAAATGATGTTGTCACTAAAGTAGAACAAGATCATAAATAGGAGTAACAAGGTCCGGTGAGATGAGAAATAACTACCTCACAAATCTCCACAGGAAGCCTCCAAAAAGAAGTGAATAGAAAGTATCATGAATACCCAAGCTCATAACCTACAAAAATGTAGAATCAAGGGGTGATTACCAAACCACACGGTACTCAACAAGTAAACTTCTAAACACAAACTAAGGGAGTAGAATACGGGCACTCCTTACACCCCAACCGAACCTCCAAAACTACAACCTACATAAAACCAGCCCAACCTGACAATTCACAATTTACCTAGCACACAACTCAAAAACAACACTCTAACAATTACATATCCTCAATAACAAACTCAATATTCATCAATCACAAGTTCCACATAAAAGCACTCACAAGGTCAGCAACACATAAAGTCAAATTCAGCAATGATAAAGATGTGCAATGCAATGTCAAGTATAGTGATGCATGTCTGACCTAATGATACACACCCACTGTCTCTCAGTTCGAGAACCATGGGGGGACATATTTGTCCATGCATTCGTCGCGACGTGCGACATGACCCTTGATAATAAAATTTGTTGCGAAGTACGACACATCCCTAGATAATAAAATTTGTTGCGACGTGCGACACGTCCCTCGAATCATAGTATCTATTGGGGCGCATGACACATCCCTCCAAATGATACATCCTTCTCAATTCACATAACGCTTATCACAACCATGTCTCAGAACCAATGCAAATGATATGCTAACATAAATAATGAGGAGATGATCATTTTCATAACAATACGCAATTCTCAACAACACAATAGTGATACAACATCAAAAAATGAATCAATAAGCCTTTTGAAAACTATTTTCAACACATCGCACACAAATAATTAATCACATTGCCTTTTATTTTTATCTTTTTCATACATTAGAATTATTCAATATGGACAAGTCAACCAATCAGCAAGTCTCATTACTACCAAACACATATTACAAGGAAATACACGAATTCTATATACTTAACAAGGGTTTAGAAATCCACTTTGGGACTTTGGGACTTGAGTCTTCCCCTTTTGTTGGGCTTCCAAATCAATGCAATTTATTTACATAAATAATCACAATAAGATTTCGAAACTAACAACACCCATATTACTATATGTCTAGTCTAGAACCAAAATTCAACTAAGTCTATAATCAAGTTCCTAATCTACTCCTCCTCCTTCTCCTTTAGGATAGGATCCTCCTTCTTTCCCGAGAGGGAAAGAGAAAGAGGGTATTTTGGTGCCAACTAACATGTCAACTCTCATATATTTTCAAAATTTTAAACCTAGGGTTAAGTTTTAGTTCCTCCAATATCATAATCTAATGGTATTCACATAATACCATACACCTAATATTTAATTACATATACCAATATATCAAAATTAGAATCATAATATGGTATTAATAAGAAGATTAAAGAAACAACTAAGTAAATTACGAACAAAAATCACGAGAACACTACTATTTCAAAACCTAACAGTGATACACCATATATTTTTGTTTATTAATTAAATCATCATTGCCTAATATAACCCAAATCATTATAAAATGATTGGCCAGTAACACCCTTTTTCTCAATTGAAAAAAATGAGTAATCCAATTTTCAATTATTTCTTAACTAGGCAATTTGTCCGCGCTTCGCACGGTCATAAACAATTGCATTGAATTTGCAAATAATCATTTACTTATATCCATAGATTAAAAATAATGGAAAAATTATGTTCTTAAAAAATAGAACTCAAGAACCCCTAATGAATGAACTATTCAGGAAATAATAGATCATTGGTTCTTTAATTGACATTAAAAGGAAAATAAAGAAGAAAATAAGAATATATACAAAGACATTCCGTATGAAAATGAATACATTTAAGTTGCATAGATTATACAATTGTGATATATGTCTCAGGAAAAAATTAAAAAAATTGTTAACAAATTAAAAAAAGAAATTACGCATGAACATGGAAGAATTATAACTTTTGAACTTGCATAATGAATTCCTTCAATAGATAAGTGAGAAACTTCATATCAATGTAAAAATAGATAATATGTAAGCTTATATATAGGACTTTCAAGTTATAGAATACAAACCATGAATTCTTGAAACTGAGTACCATAATTATTTTCTACACAATAAATAAACTTCTATATGTGTATATGTTCAATAGAACTGGAGACAATAACATTGCAGAAACATAAAAAACAAAGTTTAAAACATGTACTGGAAAACAACATTTAATCTCATAAGAATAAATTAATGATCGTAAAAAAACTTACCAAGACCTACAACAATGGAATGAAACATAAACCAAAAAATCAAGTCAACGGAATGCACAATATCCCCTTAAGAAACTTATTCCCCTCTAATACCCGAGGATTAAAGAAATAGATCATCTCAGGATGGAACAATTATATTCACCAGCGTATTGATACAAAAATAATGGTGTCTGTCACGATCCAAACCATCTTGATTGGCACCCACACTAACTCTCCAGTGGGAGAACCACTACTACAACTCAAACCAAGCAACTAAACCAAAAACTGAGGCATTTAAGTTATAGAAGCAAGTTAAATACTAAGGAGTTAAATAGGGAGTTCCCATAAACTACAATAAAAGACTAACAAGAACTAAACAATCTGGAAGAAATAACTTAGAACCTGAAAGTCAATGTACTAACAATGAACCAAGTCTAAACAAGAAGGGATGCAACCCCCAACTAATGTACTAATAACTAATAGAACATAGTTGAAGTCCGGAAATGGAGGACATAGACAAAAGAGAACCCATGGCAGCCTTGAAGAATCGGCTCACCCTTGAATTCGAACTATCACTGATCTCCTATGCGAGGTCTATCAGTAGCCGCTTGAAGATGCACTATACTCAACAAAACTAAGAGCAACTGCAGTGTCAGTACACAACCACAGTGTACTGGTAGGATCACACAGCTATCCCACTAAGTGCAACATACGCAAGTCAAGACAACATTATAATCACATAAATATATATCAACATATACATTATTATCAACATTTACGAACAACGAACAACTTCACATTTTATATCAAATCATTGGTCCTCTCATGGAACCCACACCCAAATAGTTAGCATACCGGAACGTGGTATTCTATCCCATAATTATGCTGGAACGTGGCAATCGATCCCATAGTTATGCCGGAACGTGGCAATCGATCCAAGTTAGTTATGCCGGTACGTGGAAACCGATCCATTCAACACACCACAATCACAAGTATATCATCAAGATCATACATTTAAGTCATGATTTCATGGCAATCATCACTCATCTATCTCATTTACAACAGATGTGATCAACATTGCAACATTCAAAGAGATATAAATATCATAATGAAGCAAGAACAACATACATCACACAATAATATAATCACAACTATCACCTACCTCGAAACAAGCTTGAAACCCTAAGAAACTTGATCCTTCCCTTTCCTGATTTGTTCCGCTTGTTCTTGGTCTACAAACAATCAATATAATACAGCAATCAATAAACATCACTAATTACTCGAATTACTAGCAATTCAATAAACCCTAGATCAAACCCATGATCTCAATTATCCAAATTAGGCTTGTTTCCACCATAGAATCTATAACAAAACCCTCCCCCATCAATATTCACCCAATCTATTACATTTTACGAAACGAAAAATAGATTCGGGGAGTGAAAAGCCTACCTTTAGTCTCAAGAATTGTGAAAAATGAGTAGGAGTCACTTGGGGTTCGTTCCTTAGCTCTAAAAATAAAAAATGGCCAAATAAGGTCGTTTAGGGGTTTATTTACGACTTTAAGTCGCGTCTGGCCCACCACAACAGTCACCACCCTAGTACAATGGCCTCTCCAGAGCAGCAAAATCCTGTGCCAAAGTGGCGGAAATGAAACAGAGAGCTATTTTGTGAATTCCAAAATCCTCATTTCACAACACACCTCTAACCAACGACTCTCAGAAAATACCCTTAGCGCTAAGAACAATTCTGGGAGTTCTAGTCACTCGAATTCAATTTCGTAAAGTCGTACGGATTCCTTAATGAGTTATCTAACTACCTAGCCAATCAAAATCATAAATGATTCACCCGATTATTACTAGATATCCCTACACCTCAAAGACTCTGATTTTGTCCAAATCTGGACTAGGTTGGGAAAATCCAAGTACTACGAAAAAAAGTTTCCATCCCCAAATTTTCCCTCATTGGCTTTTCTATAACGACGGGAACAAGTCATTACAATAGATATCAATTTACCCATCACTCGTCCCCGAGTGACAAAACTTAGGAAAATAGGCTTATGAATGAAAGATGTAGTACCTGAATCAACGAACAATTGGGGATACTTGTCTCACATGTCCCTCTTGGTTTCCCAAGTAGCTTTCTTAACTCGACGATGCTTCCATTGAACTTTCACGGACATAATCTCCTTGGTCCTCAACTTACGCACATCACGATCAATAATTGCAATCGGTTCCTCCTCATATTGGATGTCCTTGTCTAACACAATTGAGTCCCACTTAATGATATAATCCCCATCGCCTTGATATCTCTTCAACATGGACACATGAAATACTGGATGAACTCCCGATAAATTAGGTGGTAAAGCCAATCTATATGCTACCGGTCCCACATATTCAAGAATCTCAAATGGACCAATGTATCGCGGACTTAGCTTTCCTTTCTTACCAAATCTCATCACCCCTTTCATGGGTAATACCTTAAGAAGAACATTTTCACCGATTTGAAATTCCATGTCTCTTACCTTATGATCCGCATACTTCTTTTGCCTACTCTGGGCTGCTAAAAGCTTAGCTTGAATACTTCTCACCTAATCTTCAGCATCCTTCACTAAATCTACCCTCGAAGGTTTCACATCTCCAGCCTCAAACCATCCTATGGGTGATCTACATCCCCTCCCATAAAGTGCCTCAAATGGTGTCATATCAATGCTGGAGTGATAACTATTATTATAGGAGAACTCACACAATAGTATGAATTTATCCCAATGCCCTCCAAAATCAAGCACACATGCCCTCAACATGTCTTCTAATACTTGAATAATCCTCTTCAACTGCCCGTTGGTCTGTGGATGAAAGGCTGTACTAAAAGTGAGTTGTGGGCCAAATTCATCATGCAATTTCCTCCAAAACTTGAATGTGAATTGGGTACGATGATCTGAGATGATAGAGTGGGGCACCCATGCAACCTCACTATCTCTTTCACATAAATATTAGCCAAATGATTACCATTATAATATATTCTTACCGGAATAAAATGGAATGACTTGGTCAATCTATCAACCACTACCTAAATAGAATCAAACTTCCCCAATGTCTTGGGAAGACCAGCCACAAAATCCATGGCTATTATTTCCCACTTCCATTCTGGAATTGGCATTCTTCAAAGTAAACCTGCCGGCCTTTGATGTCCATACTTCACTTGTTGACAATTTTGACACTTCTCTATAAACCCCGCTATGTCTTTCGTCATGCCCGACCACCAATAAATTCGCCTCAAATCTCTATACATCTTGGTCACACCCGGATGAATAGATATCGTGAACCTTGACTCTGCCAACAATTTCTCAATCAAGTCATCTACTCTAGGAACACTGATTCTCCCTTTAAAATTGAGTACACCATCCGTATCAAGAGTGGTCTCTTGTGCCTTACCGTTCACAGTCTTCTTTCTAAGCTCCTCCAAATTCTCATCCTCAAATTGTTTGGTCTTGATCTCTTCAATGAATGTGGGCCCCACTTTAATACTAGCTAACACCCCACCTCTTTCTAAGATTCCCAACTGCATGAACTTAGACTCTAAGGTCTGAATTTCCTTAGCCAAAGGTCTCTTGGATACACTCAAGCAAGCTAAACTACCCATACTCACCATTTTTCTACTCAAAGCATCTGCCACCACATTAGCCTTGCCCTGATGGTATTGAATGGTCACATCATAATCTTTAAGTAACTCCATCCACCTTCGCTACCTCAAATTCAAATCCTTTTGAGTGAACACACGCTGCAAACTACAATGAACAGTAAACACTGCACACTTAACACCATAGAGGCAATGCCGCCAGATCTTAAGAGAAAACACTACCACTGCCAACTCCAAATCATGTGTTGGATAATTCCTCTCATGCACCTTCAATTGACGCGAGGCATAAGCTATAACATTCTTATCCTGCATCAACACATCACCTAACCTAGAATTAGAAGCATCACAATAAACAATAAAAATTTTACCTTCAACCGATAATGCTAGAATCGGTGATGTGGTAAAAAAAGTCTTGAGCTTTTGAAAGCTCTCCTCACATTTTTCAGTCCATTCAAATGGTATCTCCCTTTTGGTCAATTAGTCAAGTGAGTGGCAATAGAAGCAAAATTCATCACAAATCGATGATAATAGCTAGCGAGCCCCCACAAAACTCCTAACTTCCATCACAGAGCTAGGCCTAACCCAATTCTTAACCGCCCCAATCTTTCGGGGATCTACCATTACCCATTCCTTCGAAACTACATGCCCCAAAAATGCAACCGATTTCAACCAAAATTCACACTTAGAAAATGTAGCATATAACTTTTGCTTCCCAAGAACACCCAAAACACTACGAAGATGGTCGGCATGCTCTTTCTCACTTTTGGAATAGACCAAAATATCATCAATAAACAGTATACCAAACGAATCAAGAAACGACTTAAATACCCCATTCATCAAACTCATAAAAGTTGCAGGCGCATTGGTCAAACCAAACAACATAACCAAAAACTCATAGTGCCCATAGCGAGTTCTAAACGCCGTCTTGGGCACATCCTGAGGCCTAATTTTCAATTAATTGTAACTGGATCTTAGATCAATCTTAGAGAAAACTGATGCACCTTGCAAATGGTAAAAAAGATCATCTATTCGGGGAAAGGGATACTTATTTCGAATAGTGACCCTATTCAATTGCCGGTAATCTACACACATTCTCATACTACCATCATTTTTCTTAACAAACAAAACTGGAGTACCCCATGGGGAAGCACTAGGACGAACAAATCCCTTATCAAGTAGCTCTTGTATTTGAGCCTTAAGCTCTCTTAATTCTGCCGGAGCCATGCGATATGGAGGGATAGAATTGGGATGCGTATCAGGCTCTAAATCAATGCAAAAATCTATATCTCTATCCGGAGGCATACGAGGCAAATCATTAGGAAACACTTCTATAAATTCTGACACCACAAGAATAGACCCAATGGATGGAGCCTCAATCTCAACATCCCTCATATGAGCCAAATAAGGAAAACAACCATGCCTTATCAATTTTTTAGCCTGAATGGAGGATATGGTCTTAGTTGACTTAGGCTTGTAGACCCCTTCCCAAAATTTCTAGAGTTATAGACTTAGTATTACAATTAAGTACGGCATAATAGGGGAACAACCAAGTCATACCTAAGATTATGTCAAAGTCAGTCATATCTAAAATCACAAAATCAACCCAAGTCGGAAAACCCATAAGCAAAATAGGACAAGCACGAAAGACATGGGTAACTATGACTGACTCTATAACTGGGGTAGAAACATGGATAGGGCAATCAAGTATATCACAAATCATATCAAACTCTAAGGCAAATCGCATAAATACATAAGAATAAGTAGAACCAGGGTCAAGTAATACATTAGTCATTCGGTCACAAACAAGAATAGTACCTGTGATCATCATGTCAGATGCCTCTGCCTCATTCTTGCCCGAAAAGGCATAAGACTGAGCCTATCATCTTGAAGAACTACTTCCCTGCCTGGTTACACATTACCTCTGCCTGCATTACCATTTCCTCTACCTTCATAGCCTCGTTGATTACCTTCTCGCCCACCTTGTGGATGTCCTGTACCATTATTACCATTTCGCACGGGTACTACTACTCTAGAGTGCTGCTGCATGGAATCTAACATACGTGAGTGGGGACAATCTCTCCTCATATGCCCAGGTTCTCCACATTTGTAACAAGTACGATCAACATATGGTCTGCTGCCCGTCGAAGGCGCGACTCCCTGGCTATCCTGAAAATTATGAGATGGAGTTTCCGAGTAACTACCTGTAGAGGCGGGCATAGCGGACTGAATTCGCTTGGCTGCAAGTGTTGGCCTTCTGGACCCCTTGGAATAAGAACATTGAAAGTTACCCGAGTTCTTGGCCCTTTTTCCCCATGCCTTAGCTTGACTGTCTCACCTCACCACCTCCAGTTTCTTAACATAGTCTGTTACCTCATTAAAGCTCCTCCATGCAGAAGTCATATGAACAGCTAATACTTGCAAATCAGAATTTAATACCCTAATAAATAACCAGATTTTCTCTTCCTCAGTAGTCACCAATTGAGTAGCATATCTAGACAAAGCATGTAAGTTGGCCTCATAAGCAGCCACAGTCACACTACCGTGCTCCAAAACCATGAACTTATCCTTCTTGCAATCCCTCAAAGTCCTAGGCACATACTTCTCTAGAAACAGAGCATGAAATTGGGTCCAAGGAAGTGGAGGTAAATTAAAAGATTTGCATTCTATATAAGCTCTCTACCACTGCTTAGCCTCACCTTGAAGTTGAAAGGGCACAAACTCAACCCCATGCTGATAGATAATTCCCAACTTTTGAAGCCTCTCATAGCAATCTAAGATGAACTCATAAGCATCTTCATTCTCAGAACCAAGAAACACATGAGACTTTAGCTTTAGAAACTTAGTCAATATTTCGTGCTCATTACCAGTCATAACATAACCTAACAAACGATGGAAGAAAGCAACATTACCTCTAGTCTCACCCACCTTGGGTGCACTGCTAGCAATAAGAGGATTAGTAGGAGCTTGAGTTGCTTCAGCAGAAGGAAGCAATCCAGGACCAACTAATCCCTTTAAGAAAGACATGATCTATTGAGCTAACACTGGATCCAAAGGAGGAACACATGTAGTCCCAGCCTGCACCTCTTCCTCTTGTCCCACATCCTCAACATCAACATTCTCCTCTTTAATATCTTCATGATGCGCATAAGGGTTCTCATTCACATGAGCATTCTCAACATGACCTCCATTTCCAATAGGCGCTACTCTTCCACGACCTCTACCCCTAGCTCTTCCTATACCCTTGCCTCAACCGCGACCTCTCGCTGTAGATTCCTCAACTGAAACATTGACAGGAGCTATAGGCCTGATGCCGTTGAATCTAGTATTAACCAGCTACAGACAGAAGAATGAACGAGGTTAGATACCAATTTGAATCGACAGATACCAATTGGAATCAAGTTATAGCACGAAGGAAACAAGAGAAAACAAAGAGATTTCCTAAAGTCCTATAGCCTCTCGAAGAAAAGTAAAGGCGTCCCCGTACCATTCCGTGAGACTCTACTAGACTCATTTTGGTACATTGAGATCAATGAACCTAGACTCTGATAACAACTTTGTCACGACCTAGACCGTCGTGGTTGGCACCCACATTAACTCTTCGGTGGGAGAACCACTACTACAACCCAAACCAAAACTAAGGCATTTAAGTTACGGAAGCAAGTTAAATACTAAGGAAATAAATAGGGAGTTCCCATAAACTCCAACAAAATTCTAGCAAGAACAAAACAATGCGGAAGAAATAACCTAGAACGTGAAAGTCAATCTACCAAAACATCTAACAATAAACCAAGTCTAAACGAGAAGGGATGCAACCTCCAACTAATGCACTAATAACTAATAGAACATAGTCTAAGTCTGAAAATGGTTGACATAGACGAAAGAGAACCCATGGCAGCCAGAAAGAATTGCCTCACCCTTGAATTCAAACGATCACTGATCTCCTAAGCGAGGTCTGTCAGTAGCCGCTAGAAGATGACTTATACTCGACAAAAATAAGAGCAAGTGTTGTATCAGTACACAACCACAGTGTAGTGGTAGGATCACACGGCTATCCCACTAAATGCAACATAAGTAAGTCAAGACAACATTATAATCACATGCATATATATCAACATATACAATATTATCAATATTTACGAACAATGAACAACTTCACATTTTATATCAAATCATTGGTCCTCTCATGGAACCCAAATCCAAACAGTTAGCATACCGGAAGGTGGTATTTGATCCCATAATTATGCCGAAATGTAGCAACCAATCCTATAGTTATGCTGGAATGTGGCAACCGATCCAACTTAGTTATGCCGGAACGTGGTAACTGATCCATTCAACACACCATAATCACAATCACAGGTATATCATCAAGATAATACATTTAAGTCATGATTTCATGGCAATCATCATTCATCTTTCTCATTTACAGCAGGTGTGATCAGCACTGCAACATTCATACATATATAAGTATCATAATCAAGGAAAAACAAACATACATCAGACAATCATAGAATCACAACCATCACTTATCTCGAAACAAGATTGAAACCCTAAGAAACTTGATCCTTCCCTTTTTGGATTCATTCCGCTTGTTCTTGGTCTGCAAACAATCAATATAATACGGGAATCAATAAACAAACCACTAATTATCTGAATTACTAACAATTCTATGAACTTTAGATCAAACCCATGATCTCAATTATCCAAATTAGGGTTGTTTACACCATAAAATTTATAACAAAACCCTCCCCTATCAATATTCACCCATTATATTACGTTCTATGGATCGAAACACGGATTCAGGGAGTGAAAAGCTTACCTTTAGCCTCAAGAATGGTGAAAAATGAGTAGAAGTCGCCTGGGTTCTTTCCTTAGCTCTAAAAATCGAAAAGTATCAAATAAGGTCGTTTAGGGGTTTATTTAGGACTTTAAGTCGGGTCTAGACCGCCATGGCGGTCACCACCCCGCTACAGCGGCCCCTCCAGAGCAGCAAAATCTAGCGCCAAAGTGGCTGAAACGAAACAAAGAGCTATTTTGTGAATTCCAAAATCCCCATTTCACAACACACCTCTAACTAACGACGCTCAGAAAATACCCTTAGCGCTACGATCAATTTCGGGAGTTCTACTCACCCGAATTCAACTTCGTACAGTCGTACGAATTCCTTAATCAGTTATCTAACTACTCATGCAATCAAAAAATCATAAATAATTCACCCAATTGTTACCAAATTTCCCTACACCTCAAAGACTCTAATTTCGTCCAAAACTATACTAGGTTGGGAAAATCCAAATACTACAGAAAAAAATTCCGTCCCCAAATTTTCCCCCGTTGGATTTTCTATAATGACAGGAACATCTCATTACAGTGTCATCGAGCCCCTCAATAAGAGAAAAGAACACAAATATTTAAATGTGGAGAAGAAGAAGTAGTTAAGAATTTTCGTTGTTTTAAAATGAGAGGAAATCTCTCTATTTATAGACCACAAAGGGTAGTGTGAATAAATATTTATTGTGCCTTATCGGAAAGCTTACAACTCGTTGGAAAAGTCATTGTCCTTTGGAAAGGTGACAACCTTTCATAAACGTCACAACCTTTCATAAAAGTCGTAACTCTTTATAAAAGTCACATATTTTCATAAAAGTCACAACTTTTCATAAAGATCGAAACTTTTCACAAAAGGGGAAGGCTAGTTTTGGAAATAAATAAATTAAAAAGGGAATCCTGGTTTGTGGTGGCGCCACCTAGGGTTTTTATATATATATATATATATATATGAGTCAAACCCACTTCCTTTTTCTCTTTTTCTTTAACAATTAACTATAATAATAATAATATTAATAATACCAAAGTTTCAACGAATCATCCAGTTTTACTCAAGGTGCCTTTACAAGTATAAGCAATCCTGGCAATAGTTAATGAAAGCTTCTACTATCCGGGTCCGCCCTAACGTCCTCTTGGCTAACAGGTAATCCAATGAATGTATTCGACAACCTTTCAAGAACTTGTCTGGATCACTTATACTTAACCTTAGAAGAACTATTCAATATGTTTTAACAATAGACATAATCACCATTTCTTATAGTAACCTAGTATATTATAGTGCAACAGAAATAGTCTAGCCTATCATTAGGTTGAGCACATAAAGAAAAACTAAAAATTAAAATAGTACCTGGAGTAGTACTCTTGAGGAACTTGAAGTATGTACCAAACTGAAAGCTTTATTATTCAAAACGATAAGATAAGATGGCCTACACAATTTACAATGGCCAATAAGAAAAGGATAAGACCGACAAACAAACGTGGTCTTTCCATAAGGACATATGGCCAACACTTATCATCATGGCCTACTTTATTAAAGTTTTTGACTTATTGCCTCAATTATTCAATTTGTGGGGCCTTCTTGCTTTACACCTTTCCTTTTCCTATGCAGGCGGTGTAGCTAGAAGATTCTCCCACTTGGTCTTGGAGTCTTTGGAGAAGAGTATCGATGTCAATCTCTTCATTGCTATTAGCACATTGTGTTTCTCCCGGCATACATGATTCTTCATCATCATTGGTGTGGCTAGCTGATGCCATGGATATATCATCCCTTATATCTATATCAAAAATTTTCATTAAATCTCTTTTTACTTCGTCCATATATATGGCTATTGATTCTGATTTGGATATTAATCCTTTCTTCATCTGAAGCTTTCTTGCAATCTATTTGAATGGACTAAAATCATCCACCTGTGGTTTTGATCTTTTTGTATTTTGGTATTTGTCCATCGTTGTATTTATTAAATCCATAATTTCTTGACCATGAATTTTTCCTTCAAGTTCTTTTTGTATTAATTTGTTCCAAAACTTTGTATAAAAAGTTCTCTGTAAATATGGAAATCATTCCGAGGTATTATTAACCTCTACAGACCATTTCATAATCCAAGGGATTGAGAATTCTATAAAAAAAAAAAAGTACATTAAGGACATACCTTCAAATAATATATTATCTTGTTCTAAACTTATGAGTTTAGGGGAGATATCCATCCATTCAGAATATAATCTTTTGTAAGGTTCGGGTAAATTTTTTACTAAGGGACCATATAAAGTCCACCATTGACAAAACCAATTTGGAATAGGTTGGTTGAAAACATGAGAGCATATTTTTATAAGCCAAGAATTCTTTTTATTAGTATTCTCATATAATAAAGCTCTATTAAAGCTATCCATATAGTCCTGGTATTTATATTTTACTGCTACCTTTTGTTCTAGATGAATATAATCCCTCTCTTTTAAGGAGCTCATTCCCCATTCTTCTTGAGCCATAACTCTTTTATTATGATTTTCGAAAAGTTATAAACTTTTTTGGTATTGGCTGCGTAAAAATGCTGGAATTTACCAGACCTTGTTGCTGAGAGTATCATCTCATAATGCATCTTGTATTTATAAGCACGTGTGGTATAAGAAACTGAATCCAGATACCTGTGCATTATTAAATTGAGTATATCCTCAAGTGTTTGGATAGTCCTTTCGGCTTGTCCATCCGTTTGCGGGTGAAAGGCCGTAGTAAGCTTAACTCTCGTACCTAGACCCATTTGAAAGGACTTCCAAAAGTGTGAAGTAAATTGAGTACCACGGTCCGATATGATGGATAGAGGAATCCCATGCAACCTTACCAAGTCATGAATATATAACCTTGCATAATCTTCCGCCCCATATGTTGTCTTTACCGGTAGAAAATGA
>JAJOOR010039347.1:0-14303 GCA_036250505.1 Solanum acaule | reverse complement strand
CGAATAACATTAAGTTCGTGACTAACCCTACTCAATAAATGGCGCCAATGCATTTTTTGGTGGGAAACTTTAGTTGACAAAACTTTGCTACGAAATTTTATGTTTCGTCACTAAAAGTATGTATCTCATAAATTTAAGCACGAAAAGTAATTTTTGTCACTAAAAATGAATAATTAGTGACGAATCTCATGTCGTAGCTAATAATTTCGTAGCTATATATCATATTTGTTGTAGTGAATGAATATTCAGAAAATAGGGTTCATGCTGAAAAATAAACATGAAAAATCAATTTAAGAATCTCAATGCAAGATATAGAAACTCAATAATCAGGAAATATAATTCAATAATCAGAACTCAAGAACTCAGAACTCAGAACTCAATATTAAATCATCTCAAGAATACTCAAATCTAAAGATAGAACCCTAGATTACTCTTTTAC
Source organism: Solanum acaule (assembly GCA_036250505.1). Taxonomy (NCBI): domain Eukaryota; kingdom Viridiplantae; phylum Streptophyta; class Magnoliopsida; order Solanales; family Solanaceae; genus Solanum; species Solanum acaule. The sequence goes on along the minus strand of JAJOOR010039347.1, from coordinate 13,864 downwards.
TGATTTGAAAGATGATGTAGGGTGTGAGGATGAACTAGTCCAACACTCTGATAACCTTACATATCTAAAAGAACAAAGCTCTTGAAGATGTTTGAATAAAAACTTGATTAGAAAACTTGAAACCCTAGATTTTGTCACTTTTGCGGTTTAAGGGTGGAGAAGAACCTTGGATTGAAAACCTTAGGATTCTCAAAGAGAATATTGAACTTGGAGGCTTAATTAATTAGATCTTGAGAAATCACTATCTTGGAGTTCTTGGTCTTTGGAGGAATGAGAATTGAGGATTTTGAGAGTTATTATACGTATAATGATGTTATTAGGTTGTAAGATGAACGTAGGGAAGTTTATTTACGGTAAAAGGTCTGCCAAATCAACGATTTGGAGATCTCCTCACCGAAAATACTCGGTGAATCACCCATTGGGACTTTAGATCACCTAAATGGATAGAAACTTAAGGTTTTCAGAATAATTCGGTGAGCTAATTTGGTGATTTGCCAACCCAGTCGGTGGATCACGAATTGGGCAGTTGAGTTCGCCTAATTTCCCAGCTTGAGTTCGAGTGAGGGTCGAGGTCTCAGGTTGAGATTGTGGTCGGGGTAAGGTCTCAGGTCGAGGTTGGGGTCGAGTCGGGTCTTGGATTGGAGTCAGAGTCGGGTCTCTGATCGAGGTCAAGCTCGGGTCTCTGGTCGAGGTCGGGTCTCAGATCAAGGTTGGCATCAAGGTTAGATCTTGGTTTAGGGTCTCGGGTTGAGGTTGGGGTCGGGTCTCGGGTCGTAGTCAGATCTAGAGTCAGGATCGAGGTCGGGTCTCCGGTCGGGGTTGGGTTTCGGGCCGGGGTCGGGTGTTTGGGTCAGATGTGGGATTCATTATCGAGGTTGGTTTCCAAGAGAGAAACTATTTTCCTAAAACGTATTTTCTACTTTCTAGTTAAAACAAAAGATATTTTCTAAAAAAAATGTTTTTTCATTCACCAATCATACACTAGAAAATATTTTCCACATGAGTTAAAAACCAACTTATTTTCCAAGAAAACATTTTCCTTCATACCAAACACACCCCAAATTCTAAAGCCTTAAAAACGACATCTATGTTCTTCAAAATTCACGTCTTAGTGATTTCAGTATTATGTCTTACATTAATTAAAAGTGGTTCTTTTATTGTTATGTTGATCATATTATTGTTGTTTTCGAGTAATGGATGTTAATTACTAATGCATGTCTTTATTATTTTACGAGATTCAAATTCGAGGACAAATTGTTTCAAATAGAAAGGATCATAGCATCCATGGTGGCATACCTCCATTAAAGTTCACGATGCGTTTAATGATGAGGCAATGATAGTCATTAATTCATTACTCAGTTATATTTAGAGGTTTCATAGGTAGATAGATAGTTATGCTTCAGTTTGACGTCCTTCGTCAGTGATTTCAGTATTATGACTTACATTAATGAAAATTGTTTCTTTTACAAGACTTCCCTTCAAATGCTTTTAAACTATATTTTCGCTCATGTCTATATGTATGTCATGTCTAATGCTATATTATAGGTATGCTCGGACCATCAATGGCATTGAGTATCAATCTCGCATAGAGTCTAGGCTTGGTGCGTGATAAATACACATGTATGTCGAGTTGTGTGGTTATTATTCATTTTAGCTTAGCCTTGCATGGTACTTTACACAATAAGTATTCATATAGAAAAAAATACCATAGTTCACATCAATTAATACTCATAGAACGCACACAATACAGTTGCTCATCACCCAAAGCTTGGCCAAAATGGTTGCACACATAAATCAGCCTTATTACATTATATTACACACATAAAATAGGTAGCTTCTTAATTATTTGTTTACAATAGTCAAAGTCAAGCCATGAGACACTTAAAGTTTGTTAGTAGTGGCAAGGTGAGTAACAGTAGCAAGCATATTTTGCCCAGTAATATTTGTGACCCCATGGTTTGTACTTCTTACAGATACCATATTTAGCTCCATAGTAGTACTTGCAATGATGACTACATTTGTAAGAGTATTGACAAGGTCCATTCCACTTGTCACTTTTTTTCCAACAGTATTTCCCTTCTGCCATTTGTATTTCTGGAAAAAAAAATGAGAAAATTGGAAACTCATGATAGCAAATTTATCATAATTTGCCTCATAATTTTATTGGACGTGTTTGACTAGTCACATAGTTTAATAAAAATTAAATATTTTCAAAGTTCGTAATCTTAAACAAATCATTATATTTGATATCTATAGAATCATGTCATTAATTCTTGACTCACCAGTAGCAGCAACAAGGACGAGGCAAAAGAGGAGGGCGAGAAAAGTAGTGTACTTTGCCATAACTATTATTTTCGGTAGATTTCTTGGTGATGAGACAAACAATTGAAATGGTGGTATTTATAGTGTTGGAAACTCATGTTGTCAACTTAATTCCATTTGATTTGTTCAAGAATTACGTTGGATGTTTGCTTATTTAATTATAAGATTGATAATTAAAAGGGCACATCAAGTACAAACGAATTAGTCTAGCACAATTAGCATTTGTTTAATGGAAAATAATTTGAATTGATCAAAGAGGCATTTGAGTGATAAAGTCTTCTACAAATTGATCAATTCCTAATCTCCACAAGAAGTAAATTACTAAATTAGAGAATATAAGAACACAATAAATTTTTCCACAAGAAGCCTTGGCTTAGCAATAATAGACACTTAAATTTGTATGAAACTGAACAAGTAGAGACACACGTCTCACATGCCATAATACATGTAGGCTACCACATAGGACACAAAATTGTCATGTAGGATGAATGTGTCTATTTTTTCAATTTTATACAAATTTAAGTGTCTACTTGTGCAAGCTCAAAGTTGGAAGATATAGATGTCCAAGCCAAGTTAAAGGACATATTTATGTATTATGTCTTTAATAAATTATAAATAAAACACCAAAATGAATTGTTTCAACTGGGAATCAAACCCAAGTATTTACATGGCATTCAACAGTTCTACCACTGGAGCATTCATGTTGGTTGATCAAATACATCTATAATTTTATTAATCCTCTTTAATTACAATTTTAGACTTTAAAATCGATAGATGTTCGTCGATTTTGAAAAAGAAAAAAAATCGAAACACTATCGTTGGTTTTCTTTTAAACATAAATTTTGTTTGTCAATCATCAAAAACTAATTGCAAGTTTATTGAGTATTCAAATGAGTATGTGAGTTGACCTACTTGGAGTTAGTTTTGGTAAGATACTCCCTCTGTCCCTTTTTAATTGTCATGATTTTTTTTTAGAGTCAAACAATTAGAACTTTGACTAATATTTTATGATGTATTTTTTTAATCATATCGATATGCAAAAATTGCAATTTATAGTACTTTTCCTGTAGTTTTTGAATATCTAATTTTTTTTGTTTAACATATTGAATTAATGTAATCTAATTTCACTTTGAAAATTAGTCAAATTGACTTTTGAAAAGTGTAACATGATAATTAAAAGTGGATGGAAGGAGTAGGATTTAAGAATCCTTATAAGTTATAGGTAATGGACTAGAATTTGATTCGGTTTCCTTACTTTAAAATATCTCCAAAATAAGTAGTTTACTTAATTAATTTATAAGATGGACAATTAACATGAAAAATCAAGTACAAAGAATTAGTCTAGCACAATTAGCATTTCTTTAATTGAAAAGAATTTGACTTGATCAAAGAGCCATTTGATTGGTAAAGACTTCTACTAATTGATCAATTCTATCTCCACAAATTGCTTTTATGAAGTCACCATCCCTTTTATGTTAATATATATACATGTTATTTAACTCAATTTTTTTCTACTTTTGTGTTCAAAAACAATAAACTGGATATATAACAGATCGAAACAAAAAACTTTATAGGTAAAGATGCTGTTTAACTTGGTCTCGACTTATATATATGTCCTCCAACTATTGTTGTGCACAAATAGACTTCAGACATTAGGTCATTAAGTGCATTTGTTTTTTTTTTTAGTTTTACCACTTAATAACTCTTAAGAGATCTGATTCGGTCTAATCCAAAAAGAAGTCTGAAGACCGTTCAACGTTCTCTTGGTAACAAATACAGTTCTTTCACAAACTGCACTTTCAACTAATTAATTAGCATCTTCTTTTTCTTTTTTTGTTATAACCAATAATGAGTAGCATCTCATATTAAGTGATTATACACATTGTTTATAATTTAAATAGAGTAAATAATATATTAATCTAGTGATTTTATTATGTTATATTAATATTTTGTCATATAAATTATTGATAAAAACATTTAATTGTTATATTGTTTAATTTTATCTTGTGAGACTATGTTTGTTATGTTGTTATATTTTGTTAATTTAATAATTAATCATTTTCAATTTAACATGTTCAGATATTAAGAAAATAAATAGTTTTAATATTTAATTCAAATCATTATCGTTGTCAATTACTAGTTTGAGCCGCTACCACACAACCCCATCACTCCATCATTATAATTACATTCAATACCACCACCACCACCGTCAACTCCACCATTCTCTCCATCATTGATGGACACTATCACTATTACGACCAATCTCTACTATCAACTATCTTCAGCATCACAACTATCATAGTTGTCATTTATCACCAGCACATCGTCAACTACCACATATCCTTCAATCATCACATCCACATCGTCAACTACCACATATCCTTCAAACATCACAAGGATTACGTTGGATGTTTTCTTAATTAATTATAAGATGGATAATTAAATGACATCAGGTACAAATAATTAGTCTAGCACAATTTGCATTTCTTTAATTGGAAAGAATTTGAATTGATCAAAAAGTCATTTAAGTAATAAATTAGTCTTGTAATAATTGATCAATTTTGTATCTCCAGTACAAATTGCTTTTATGAGGTCATCATCCCTTTATGTTATTTTAGCTATCAAACAAGAAATAAATTGCAGAATATAAGAACACAATAAATTCTACTACATGAAACTTCGTTGTTCAAAAGAGTAAAGAATCACGACTAGCTCAAAACCTTCCCTAAATCAAGCAATTATAGTATTCTTGTTAGCTTCTAAGATGATGAATTGCTAGTTTTTGGGCCTTAGCCTAGGGTTGGCTAATGTGTGACTTAGACTTTAGCCTTCATTGTAGCCATTATGATGTAAGATTACAGGATGAGTTATGCCTCCTGCAACTATACCAATGTCAAATTCCGATTTAGTCAGGCTCCAAAAAAAAAAAGCTCTATATTGATGCCTATCAGGCTCTGGGATGGATCTTTTATAGCTTTTGTCGTCGTTCACTATATGTATATATGTAAGCCTTGTTCTTGCATGGTACTTTACACAATAAATATTTATATAGAAAAATATCACAGTTCACATCAATTAAAACTCATAGAAAAGCATACAATACAATTGCTCATCACGCAACTTTTGGCCAAAATGATTAAACACATAAATCATCCTTATTACATTGTTACACACATAAAATACGTAGCTTCTTAATTATTTGTTTACATAGTCAAAGCCAAGCCATGAGGCACTGAAAGTTTGTTAGTAATGGCAAGGTGAGTAACAGTAGCAAGCATATTTTGCCCAGTAATATTTGTGACCCCATGGTTTGTACTTTTTACAGATACCATATTTAGCTCCATAGTAGTGCTTGCAATGATAACTACATTTGTAAGAGTATTGACAAGGCCCATTCCACTTGTCACTTTTTTTCCAACAATATTTCCCTTCTGCCATTTGTATTTCTGCAAAAATGAGAAAATTGGAAACCTCATGGTATGTACTTGAGATTGCAAATTTATCATAATTTCTAAATAAATTTTATTTCCAAAAAAATAAATATTTTAAAAATTCATAATTTTAAACAAATCATTACATTTGGTAGCTATATAATCATGTTTGACTAGTCACAAAATTTAATAGAAAAAAAATATTTTAAAAAATTGTAATCTTAAACAAATCATTGTATTTGGTATCTATAGTATCATGTTGACTTACCAGTTGCAGCAACAAGGAAGAGGCAAAAGAGAAGGGCGAGAAAAGTAGTGTATTTTGCCATAGCTCTTATTTTCTGTTGATTTCTTGTGGTGGAAACAAACAATTGAAATTGTGGTATTTATAGTGTTGGAAACTCATGTTGTCAACTTAATCCCATTTGATTTGTTCAAGGATTACGTTGGATGTTTGATAAATTAGTCATAAGAGATGGATAATTAAATTATGACACAACAGGTACAAAGAATTAGTCCAACACAATTAGCATTTCTTTACTTGTAAAGAATTTGAATTGATCAAAGAGCTTGAGAGATAAAGTCTTCTACTAATTGATCAATTCTATATCTCCACACATTCCTTTATGAGTTCACCACCCCTTTGTGTTAATACATGTTATTTTCACAATTGTACCCAAGGTTATGGACAATTTTGTCGAACTCAAGCTTAGTAAGGAATCACACAAAGAGTCCATATTTTTGTTTGTAAGGAAATATGCTGAAGATGTTCAGGAAAATGAGAGAAATTTCATTTACTCTTAGATAACAAGGGATAGTATTAACAAGTGTTATTGTTTCTTATTAGGAAATTGACAATCCATCAGAATGAGTACTATTTTTCAAGAATAATTTTGAATGTGTTGGAATAGCTATAGTTAGTCTGCATAGCATCAATGTGGTGCTTTATATGGAAGTGTTGATGGTCAAATTTTCTAAATTTTGTTCTTCAAAGCCAAACCAAGTTGCATTAGCTATTCCAATTCTGCTTGGACATAATTTCCTTTTTTTTAAAAATAAATAAATTTATACCACTAGACAAAGCGTCTAGCAGCCTCTTATTAATAATAAAATAAAATCCTCAATGTGAATAAGTACAAACAAGGGTATCGGGTCTCAGGTCAGGGCCAGATCTCGGGTCGGAGTCAAGGATTGGGTTGGGATCGGGTCAGGGTTATGTCACAAGTCAGGGTCTCGGGTCGAGGTCGAGGCTAGATCTTAGGGTCGGAGGCAGGCCGTGTCTCAAGTCAAGGTCGGGTCTCAAGTTGGAGTCTTAGTTTCGGGTCTCGATTCGGATGTCAATGTTAAATCAGGGTTCAAAATTTGAAAATTGAGCGTCGATGTCAAGGTTGGATCAAGGTTAGGGGTCAAGGTCAAGGTTAGGTCTAAGGTCGAGGTCTCGGTTGGATCTCAGGTCGAAGTCAGGATCAGGTAGGGGTCAAGGTCTCGGGTCTTGGATCTATGTCAAGTCTCGAGTAGGGGTCGGGTCTTGATTCAGGGTTAGGGTTGGGTCTCAAGTCAGGGTCTCAGGTTGAGATTAGGGTTGGGGTCAGGTCTCAGTTGTGGTTTGGTTTAGGTCTTGGGTTGAGGTCGGGGTTAGAGTTAAAGTTAGGTCTTTGATCGAGGTCAGGCTTAGGTCGTGGTTGGGGTCGAATCGCTGGTTAGGGTTAGGGTCGAGTCTCAGGTAATGGCTAGCATTGTGGCCAGATCTCGAGTTGGGTCAGGTCTCGGGGTCGAGGTCTTGAGTCAAGGTCGGGTCTCAAGTCAAAGTAGGAGTCGGGTCTCGAGCCAAGATCGAGGTCAAGTCTTGAGGCGGGGTAGGGTCTTGGGTCGGGTCTCGAGTTGGGGTCAGGGTTGATTGCTAGATCGATTATTGAGGTTAGTTTCTAAGTAAGAAACTATTTTCCTAAAAAGTTTGTTTCTACTCTGTAGCTAAAAATAAAAGATGTTTTCTAAAAAATATGTTTTATTCACCAATTATACACTAGAAAATATTTTATGGAAAATATTATTCACTCACCAACCAAGAATAAGAAAATAAATTAGAAACCAACTTATTTTCCAAGAAACATTTACTAGAAAAACATTTTCCTATACCAAACACACCCCAAATTCTAATACCTTAAAAGCGACATCTATGTTCTTTCAAAATAGTCATAGTGATTTAGTACTATGACTTACACTAATTGAAAGTGACTCTTTTATTGTCGTTTTGGTCATATTATTGTTGTTTTCTAGTAGTGGATGTTGTTTACTAATGCATGCATTTTTTATTTTGTGAGATTCAAATTCGAGGACAAATTATTTTCAAAGAGAGAGGAATCAAAGCATCCATGGTGACATACCTCCATTAAAGTTGATGAGTTCAATGAAGAGGTAATGATAGTCATTAAGTCAGTACGCAGTTATATCTAGAGGTTTGATAGGTATAGAGCTAGTTATGCTTCAGTTTGACCCTGTGTCCTTTATCAGTGATTTCAGTACTATCAGTACTATGATTTACATTATGAAAAGTGTTTCATTTACAATACGATCCCTTCGAATGCTTTTAAGCTATGTTTTCGTTCATGTCTAGATGTATGACATGTCTAATGCTATATTATGGGTATGATCGGACCAACAATGGAATTCATGAGTATCGATCTTGCATAGAGTCTAGGCTTGGGGCGTGATAAATACACATGTATGTGGAGTCATGTAGTTATTATTCATTTTAGCTTAGCCTTGCATGATACTTTACACAATAAGTATTCATATAGAAAAACACCATAGTTCACATCAATTAATACTCATAGAAAAACATATAATACATTTATTCATCACGCAAAGCTTGGCCAAAATAGTTGCACACATAAATCAGCCTTATTACATTGTTACACACATAAAATAGGTAGCTTCTTAATTATTTGTTTACATAGTCAAAGCCAAGCCATGAGACACTGAAAGATTCTTAGTAGTGGCAAGGTGAGTAGCAGTAGCAAGCATATTTTGCCCAGTAATATTTGTGACCCCATGGTTTATACTTCTTACAGATACCATATTTAGCTCCATAGTAGTGCTTGCAATGATAACTACATTTGTAAGAGTATTGGCAAGGCCCATTCCACTTGTCACTCTTTTTCCAACAGTATTTCCCTTCTGCCATTTGTATTTCTGCAAAAATAAGAAAATTAAAAAATCATGGTATGTACTTGAGATAGCAAATTTATCATAATTTCTAAACAAATTATATTTCCTCAAAGAAAAACAAATATTTTTAGAAAATTTGTAATTTTAAACAAATCATTATAATTAGTAGCTATATAATCATGTTTGACTGGACAAAATTTACTAAGAAAAAAATATTTTAAAAATTTGTAATCTTAAACAAATCATTATATTTGGTATCTATAGTATCATGTTGACTTACCAGTTGCAGCAACAAGGAAGAGGCAAAAGAGAAGGGCGAGAAAAGTAGTGTACTTTGCCATAGCTCTTATTTTCTGTGGATATTTTGGTGAGGAAACAAACAATTGAAATAGTTGTATTTATAGTGTGGGAAACTTATATTGTCAACTTAATTCCATTTGATTTGTTCAAGGATTACGTTGGATGTTTGCTTATTTAATTATAATTAAGATGGATAATATAAAGGACACATCAAGTACAAAGAATTAGTCCAGCACAATTAGCATTTATTTAATTGAAAGGAATTTTGAATTGATCAAAGAGCGATTATTGAGTGATAAAGTCTTCTACTAATTGATCAATTCTATATCTCAACAAATATTGACTAACAACATGAAAAAAGTTAGAAGATTTGTATTTTGAGAAATCACTGATTGTACATAACCTTGAATGAAGGTATATCGGTTAAAACTCACCTTTGATGAGTATAATTCAATTATAATGGACATGAAGAATTAATGTAGATCCACATTAAAATTGATAGTGAGGATCATGGCTTAACTGTGTTATATTCTTTTACCACATTCTTACATAACCTTCGCCGATACATTTCTGTATGAAAAAGAAAGTATCTAACTTGATGATGTATGTTACTATATATTGCAGTAAACTCTAAAGAATAGCTAAGGGTACTGAAGGTATTGTGAGTAGGGGAAGAAAATAATATAAGACTTTAATAGGAAATTAAAAATCTAACGTCAGATCGAAGTCTAGAGCAAGGAAGCAAAATTGCGATGAGTAGGGTCACTACAAAAGAGATTGACCTAAACAAAAAATAAAAGAGGAAAGTAAAAAGTTTGTTTATTATTACCCTACAAACATTGTTAGGACTAATAATAATTCAAATGACAGTGAGTATGTAGAAAAAGTTTGTGATGTGAATTCTGATCATAGGCACAATTCTTGGATTCTAATTGATTCTGGTGACGAAATTGTTGACATATGTCTACACATGAATTGGTTTGCAACCTACAAACAAACAAGTGAGACTGTTAACCGATGTGCACGTTATAATTCATTAGAGGTAAAGGGTATTGGTAATATCAAATTGAGAATGTTTGATAGCATTATCTGGCATGTTAATTCCTTGAATGAAGAGGAATTATATTTGATTTCTCGTTCGACATTGGATGATCAAGGTTATAAGTTCCACTTGGAGAATGAAACACTTAAAGTGTGTAAAGTCGATCTCCATGGTACTCATGAAGGGTAAAATTCATTCTAGACTATATTATTTTCAAGCCAATATAGTTGAAGGGGAAGCAAATTGTAACTTCTAAGAGAAGTGTTGTGGCACTTGTGACCTGGTCATATGAGTGATAAGAAATTGTCTTTGTTGAACAAGAAGAATTTGTTGGATGATTACAAAAATCAATATATTAAAAATTAATTTTGTGAGCATTTTGTGTTCAAGAAGAGAGAGCAAAAATCAAAGACAAGTTAGGTTATATACATTCAGACTTCTGGGGTCCAAACAAAATTCCCTTAAAAAATGGTATCAAATACATTATGACTTTGATTGATGATTACTTAAGAATGGTATTTGTCTATTATCTGAACAAAATATGAGGCATTTCATATTTTTGTTAAATCGAAGATGATGGTTGAGAGGCAGATCAAAAGAAAAGTCAAGTGTCTTCAACTGACATTGGGTTGGGATTTTGCAGCTTAAAGTTCAATTACTTCTGCAACAAAGGGAGAATAGTGAGACATCATAGTACCTGTGTTGAATACCACAACAAAATGGTTTAGGATCGATATCTAGGGGATATAGTTGAAGACTCTAAAGCATTGTACACTTTTTGTTTTCTTTCATAGTAGAAAACTCTCTTTGCTTTTGCTTGAAGGATTAGGCCTAGCAAAACCTCACTAAATTCTTGTGTTAATTTTCTTCTCTATTTTCTTTGCTTGCGATTGTGTCCTAGTTAATCCAAGATATTTTTACAACATCTAACATTAGTCTCAATAGCATCAATCTTGTGCTTTATATGGAAGTTTGATGGTCAAATTTAAATCTTCTACACTTTATTGTCCAAAACCAAACCAAGTTTCATTAGGGATTCCAATTCTACACACGTTTTTCACGGACATACGTGAGCTATAGGTCAAATTTGAGAATAATTGATAGACTTTATAACATCAATAAATGGTGTCACGATAGAAAAAAATTAGGGCACTGTCTAGGTTAAAACGGAGTAACGCTTGTCAATTATATAAAATATATAAATCGCACTTTTATTAGGAAACTGATGTAAAAAACAACGATTGCCCCTCTTATAAGACCGGGGAACTTCGTCTGTTTTAGAAAATTATAATAAAAAATCACCAAAATGAATTGTTTCAATTGGGAATAAAACCCATGTATGAACCATGGCATTAAAAATGTTCAACCACTAGAGCATTCATGTTGGTTGAATACAATACAATACAATACATTTATTCATCACGCAAAGTGTTGGGATAAGCATTGTTTTGATAAATGACGAAATGCATGGAACACGTTGGCAAAGTCATCTCAGGAGAAACTGTTTCAAGGAGGACTTCTATTTTATAAAAGAGTTTCATTGCAAGAAGAACTCTAAATAAGATAGAATTATGGAACAACAGAAGAGTCACTGAAGAAGTAGAAGACTTCAAGAAAGCAAAAGCATAAATAGGAGAAGAGGCGTCCATTTTATTTACGCACTTACAGAGAAAAACAATTGAGAGATTGATTTCCGAAGTGCTGCTGATCAAAGAATAATGAAGAACAGATCTAGGAAGTTTTCTTAGTATTTGTGATTTTTATATTTTCTAGATCAGTAATTTATAAACTGATATTAGGATTTTAGTCTTCAAGTTGAGGGCAACTCGAAGACACTGGGAACACATACCTTGGAGGTGTGTGGTAGAATTGAGATTAAGTAGTTGATCTTTAGGTTAGATAAACTATTGTAATCTTGTTCGTTGGTTGAGACTTGTAGTTATTTAGTGAAGTTGGGGTAAATCTTGTTGAGGAACAGGTCGTGGTTTTTACACCTTTTGAGTCGGATGTTTCCACGTAAAATATTGTGTTCTTACTTTACTGTCTTTACATTGTCTTTGAAACACGTTAGGCAACTTGGTTCATCTTAGTAAAGTCTGGTAAACGTAAAACAATCTAGGTCATGTGGATTATCAATTGGTATCAGAGCAGGTTATCTTATACAGGGTAACACCTAAGATAAAAGATCGAGATGAATTCTGCACCACCTATTGGCCACAACGAAGGACAATCAATTGTCAGACCCCCAATGTTCAATGGGTCTCACTTTGGCTAGTGGAAAGCATGCATGGAGGACTTCATTTAAGCGGATGATTACGAACTGTGGGATAGGATAACTATGGGACCTACCATTCCTATGAAGACTGTTGAAAGAGTTCAAGTACCAAAGGTTAGGATTGACTTCACTGCGGAAATTTAGCAGCTCTCAGGAAAAAACGTTAAGACCAAAAACATTTTTGTTTGTGGTCTTGGACCAGATGAGTACAACAAAATTTCTAACTGTACTACTGCCAAACAAATCTGGGATGCACTAGTAAATGCTCATGAAGGAACAAGTCAGGTGAGGAAATTCAGAGTAGCCATGCTATTCACTGAATATGAAACATTCAAGATGAAGGAATGTGAGCCTCTGTTAAAAATGATTACTAGACTTACTAAGTTGATGAATGAGTTGTCATCACTAGGAAAAGTTCTTACTACTGAAGAACAGGTTGATAAGGTGCTAAGGATCCTTCCTAAAAACAAATAGGATGTAAAAGTAACTGCCATAAGAGAAGCTAAAGACATCTCCATCATGACACTTGATGAACTTGTGGGAAATCTCAGAACTTATGAGATGAACATGGATGAGTTAAAGAAGGAATAGATGCTTAGCGAAAAAACACTAGCCCTGAAAGTTTCTGATGAAGAAGATATCGAGTACGATGAGGATCAAATGGCATTCCTGGCAAGAGGCTTTAAGAAGTATCTCAAAAAAGGTAAAGGAAATGACAAGAAGGAAACAAATAAAAAAAGGGTGGATAAATGATAAATCTCAAAATGGATGCTACAAGTGTGGAAAAACTGATCATCATGTTAAGGACTGCCCACAATGGGAAGCTAACTGGAGGAAATAAAGAATAGAAAAGGAAAGGAATGTAACATCCGACAATTTGAAATAACTATAGAGAAGCTGGAAATCGGAAATAGTCACTTTTGGAAGGAATTAAAATCTGGAAATTTGGTTTAGTGTGGAAAAAAGTGAGTTTTTGGCCAACTTTGAGCAGTCATAACTCCTAGCTCAGGATGATTTAGGAGTAGTTCCAGTCATGTTTGCGAAGCTTGTGGAATGATCTTTCCAACACCACCGAGTTTGCTCGATTTCGAGTTCGTATGAGGGAGTTATGCCCTTTGGAAGTTGGGCAGTTGGCAGAGAAATCCGTCCGAAAATTTTAAGGGTATTTTGGTCTTTTCCCTAACTAATTCTTTTGGTTATATTGTTGTGTTAGACTGATTTTTAGATTAGTTTGTCCCATTTTAAAAGAGTGAGAGTTAGGGTTCTTGAGAGAAGAGGAGAAGAAGAGGAGAAAAGAGAAGAAGAAGCAAGGTTTCGTCAAGGATC
>JAJOOR010039346.1:0-13249 GCA_036250505.1 Solanum acaule | reverse complement strand
TTGGCTGTGAGTGGGACTGCCACATCACGTACAGGCCTTGCTGGGATGATAGGAACGACAGGGGGTGCTTCTTGGTTATTCGGGTTCCCTCTGTTATTCACATTTTTCGGGTTATTCAAGTTGTCTTGATTATTCTCATCAACGCGTCCTGGAAGACCTAAATCGAATTCTCCTTGTCTTTGCTCCATATAGTTCCTTTTTCTGCGCTCTTGCATAGCTCATTTGGGTTCGTTGTATGGTTCAACAAGTTATCCTTTCTTAGCGAAAGCCGAGTGCCTGCAATAAACAAGATAAGATCAAATAATTAATATCTAAATAATCTACTTGTAGAATAAAGAAGATTGAATATCAATCAATTTCTAAGTCCCCGACAGCGGCGCCAAAAACTTGTTGTTCCCCAATATACACGCAATTGTACATGGTCGCGCAAATAATATAGATTCTTTAAGAAACGAGTTATCGTTCCCAAGGGACTTATGATCAATTTATATTCACTTAATTTTACAACTAAAAGTAAAAAGTAACCTTTTGAAGAGTTGATGATTTATTGTTTATCTACTAATAATTATGCACTAATTGAAAGTAACTAATTGCGAACGACTTTGATATAATGTTTCAAGCAAGTTAAAAGCAATTCCAGGGCTGCAACATATAATGAATATATGTATCATATTATTGGCTTAGAACTAATTTCAGTTGTCAAGTTATTGGTTTATAGGGTTGATGATATGATCCGAATTATACGCCTCTCGTCGCCTACCCCAATTAGCTATCTAACTACATCGTTGAGCGGGGATAAATAGACTAACTAGCGAGCATTTATATTTCATCCTATTTGGTAACCAAGCAAGGTGTTCGTCTGGTCATGACTCCTGAACACTAATCACCTCAATTTAATGGGTGGACCGAGCTCTCTATATTCTCAAGTCTATCTAACCTCTCCTCTCCCAATTTTAAGATTAGACAATAGATTTATCTTATGGTGCGCAAGCATAAAATACTAAAACAAGAATATAGAAGTAACTTGTATTGACAACCAAAAATTAATTCAACAACCTCAAATAATCAACAATCAATTCATATCTACATCCCCAGAACAAGGGCATTTAGCCACTCATGCTATTTGAAAACCACAAAATATAATTGTTCATGCGATTTTCGAAAAATAGAAGAGTTAAAGAATTAAAACCGATTACAAACTTGAATACTTGCTCTTGCACACCCAATAAAAGTCGAACCCCATTATGGAGCCCTAAGGGTCTATTTATAATGGTAGGAAAATTAGAGCCAAAGTCTATTACAATTAGGAATCCTTTTTTAACACTTTTAAGCTGGAAAAGTCGGGATCCCACCGGTGTGTCGCGACTAGCATCGCACCCAAACTTCACCTCTGAGGTTTCCATCCTGGCGCATCGCACCTCTCAGAGCGCCTGAGAAAGGCCCCAGAATGTTGGGCCTTGGCGCGTCATGCCTCTTAGAGCGCCTGAGAGGCCTCTCTGAATGTTGGCCCTTGGCGCCTCGTGCCTGGCCCTGGGGCCTTCAGCCTTAGCTTCTTTTCAGCATATCCTTGCATCTTTCCTTTCAATTTGACTCCAATCTCCTTGAGAGTTCCTGAAACCTCTAATCACATATTTTAGTGCATAATATCGCAAGTATAACGAAATCAAGCTAATAGACTCAAGATCATTCGTTACTTCAATCAATTCATGGGCAAATATTGATAACTTAGGCATATAAATACGCCTAAGATCACTCTCCAAGTGAGCATATCCTTAAGACCATTCCATCAAGAGAAACTACAAAAAAGTTAACTTTCGAATCAAAATTTTACAAATCCATAAAGTAGAAGTGATTATCAAGCAACAGACCAACCCATGAACCCAATCTGAACTAAAATCCACTTGACCATTATACAACTATCATGACGAATCTTTTTTCACATAACCAAGATAACATTTCGAATTAATACCGAATACAACCATATGTGAACCTGAACCTACCACCACACAGTCATAATGCACAAACCACATATCCTATCAAAATTTCATTCTCACAATATAGTCATTCCATGAGCTTAGGTTATAAAAATCTGATCTTTAGACATCAACTACTATTCAAGGTAGGGTCAGATTTATATAACCCAAAGAATAATAAGATCAAGTAACCACCCAACAAGCGGTACACCAGGATGCAAAACCTTTAACAATGTTATCGAATAACTATAACTGTTCACGGAAGCTCTTCTATAGGTTCTCATAAGCAAGGTCGTACGTATAAACCAGTGGTATACTTCTACTATCCCAAACAACACTAATCTTCCATAACTGAAATGACCACGTCTGCCCGAAGATCCTAACTTATCAAGAGGACATAAAAGGATCGGTACATCCGATCCACCACTAGGGATTCATCCATAGATATGAAAACACGTGTGAATATAGGCACCGAATCATACTCCAAATCATATTTGAAACGAAGTAGATGGTCACACAAGAACATATAAATCTAAGGTCGATTAACACTAGATACTCTTTTCATAGTGTCCATATCAAACATTTTCATTCATTTGACTCCATCTCTTTGATTTATTGCTACTCACAATCCACCAGTTTGGTCCCCATTACAATCGTACATATACTCAATTTATCAAACCCCACCTACTCCTCATAGTATTTCATTGAAGTCAACACTCTTAAAGCTAACAAAACATCATAACCATTTTGGTCATTTACCTTACTCTCAAACTGTCACTAGTATCAAAGTCTTCTTAGCAAACACATTATCACCTCCAAAAATTTTGAACCATGGCTCCCTCTCTTTCCATGTAAGAATTTTGTGACATATGCAGGGTCTCACCCAATGCTGACAACACTAATTCCAAATTTTATAGTACATTTCCATCAAGATAAAGTTATTAAGTCACGCCCAAAGTCATCTCCACACAAACTTTCACATAACCATATTTCAACTACCAATCCAAACTGTCACATAACTCATGCGAAAACTCAGAGAAATCTGTAGTCACTCCAATAATTCTATATACTATAAGCTTATAACCTCTACTCACCATCAAATTCCTATGTAATGTATTATAATAGTCTATGTAGTCCCATCAATAAAGTAGTTTCAATTCCCTTGAAATCCTTATTAACCATATAGAACTTTAGGTCCATACTGTTGTGCATCCATAAGTCACCTACCATAATTTGAATAATATAGCCCCACATAACAACGCAGAATCTTCCACACATCATTGTAGTTCACCTAAACAAAAACACAATCTTATAAATTTGCTGATAAACTCTAAGTAAGTCGGTGCCGAACCAGTTCACATCTCATAGTCATATCTGAACACAAAGGTAAAACTTCATACAACCTTCAACTCTAAACCAAGGATCTATTTGAAAGGTCTTATTCTTTCATCTTTCTTAAATTCTTTACATGTCAAAAATTTCAAATACCTTGAAATCTTCAATACACCAGACTCTTGTTCTTTTTACTGACTCACTTACCAAACTTATCCATTGACCAACAACCCATGACATTTTATCTTATACTCTAAACCAAAACTTTTAAATGAAACCCTTCTTCAGGTCCTTTAACAATCAAAAGTAACAATTTTATGATCCAAACAATGCACAAGTCCTTCCAATTACTCAGTATACCACCCAATTGATTATTTCTTACCCTATCAATTTATACCTTGACTAAATCTACTATCACGAATGTAGACTTACAATGAAGAACTTGAATTTTGATTCTAGCCATGTAACCACATTCCCTTATCTACCAATATTAGCTCATATCTCGATGACTTAATGAAATTACATACCTTATCTTATCCTTGATCGTCTCTCCATCAATCTTATTGTATTCATCGTTAGAATTTAAACCATACCAGATAACCAACTCAAAACCATAAGAGAACTTATCACCGCCCTCTAATCAAACGTATGTAGACTCCTTTTTCAAATCTTACCTAATAATTTTTAACCTATCTGATGAACATGGGACACTATTACCATAACCAGAGCGAAACAGATGAAACCACGTGTCTCTAAACCTAATTTCCCACTCTCTCGGAAGGTACATCTTTGACCCCCATAGTCAGAGTAAATTTCATTGTTCTCGCCTTCTTTCGAAGGGTAAGCTACTTTCCACTAGTTCTTTCCATTTATTTATGACTCTAACTCATTTTGATTTTATTCGAGCGGGGTACTAGCACCTCATATAGCTTTTCCTACGATAATTTTACTCACAAAATAGTAGTAAACCACAACTTTAGATACTCACAAGTTGTCATTCAATTCAAAAATTCATTTAACCAACGATCATTATCGTATAGTTGTATCTCAATCACAATCCATCATAAATCCTTATTACCATCATGCTTAGTTAGCCTTTTCCATCACCAAGAATTCAACCTCGACATTAACATGACACCCCAAACCCATCTATGCCAACCAAATCCAAAGTACTCACTCAATTTTATATGCACCTTCTTAGTAAAATCTTTAATTGCCTTCACACAAGTATACTCATTGGAATTTTTCTGTATCTATAAGATTTTCATTCTGATATCCATCCACTCCCTTGGAGCTTACGATAAAATCGCTAGCCCACATTTAGAATCATCGGAATACAATTCACAACCTAATGTATTAATACTGTACCAAAAATCCACCACTAAAATCTTTCTTTAAACAATGCTTTAACCCACACATTTGTAAACTAGTTGATTTCTAAAAATATAATTGTAACATCAAATCTCATTATACGAGCATGTGGTACGATTGATAACTCCTTAAGTAGTTAGTATTCGCACTTGACAATCGACGTATCCATTTTTGTATACCACAAGTACCATATCGTGAAAGTTTGTTAGATCCACCACTAGAGTACATCATATCTACTGAGAAGATCATTCCTAAATAGCCCACACGTTACTATCCATTGAATAACTGCAAAATATTATCAAATTTGTTCCATCTCTATCCCAAGCGATATGCACTCTTTCGTGGATCAGGTCGATAGCAGAAGTAACACACTCCATAAATCTAACCAAGTAAGAATTGATATTGTTGTAATAGTTGCATAGTGACCCTCTTTGATATACACTAAATCTATGAAATCTTCGTAGAGATTCAGACCTCAATTGGCGCAACATCATTCGTTAAGTCATCCATACATGTTATGACAACTTTATTAACTATAGTTTCCAAAGTTACAATTTTCATTATCTAGTTGTAAATTTAGTCATTTCATTTCTAATTGTCGCACCACTCAAGATATTTCCTAAACCACACAAGTATTATTTCCTCTACTGGGGTAACTAGACAGAAAAAGATAATGCGTTTATAAAGTTCCTCAAACCATTATTAAACCTCATCATTCGAATATCCTCAAAATGTATCATCGAGTCATCACCTTACTCATCCCTTTCAAATTATTGAACATCCTTAATCTGAACACACATTATTTCCATAAATCAATTACTTTCACTTTGGTACAAAGTCTAACATCCAAGCAATATACGACATACGAACTACTCACATGAGGAACTACGCACGAGTCTTCACTACAAGTGTGAGTGAATGGAATGAAGCAATAAGAACCAGAACGACGAAGGATGCACGATAGAGATTCAAGAAGTGAAGATTTTTTCTAAAAGTCATTGTAGCCTCTCGAAGATAAGTACAGACGTCTCTGTACCGATCCTTGAGACTCTACTTGAACTCGACTTGTATACACGTGAGACTTATGAACTTGGGGCTCGAATACCAGTTTTTGTCACGACCCAAAAATAGACGTAATGGCACTCATTTTATCCCACAAAGACAAGTCAGCCTAAAATTGAACCATTATGATAAAGTGCGGAAATAAACAATGAGTAAAAGTCTAATACTTTAATAAAATGCGTAAATTCATAATTGACTTAAATATACCCCAAAACCTGGTTGTCCCGTGTACAAGCCTCTAATGTATTACAATAGATTTGAAAGAAAATGTAAGTCTCAAATGATGTTGTCTCTAAAATAGAACAAGATCATAAATAGGAATAAGAAGGTTTGATGAGATGACAAACAACTACTTCACAAATCTCCACAAGAAGCCTCGGACAAGAAGAGAATAGAAAGTATCACGAAGATCTGGGCTAGTAACCTACAAAAATGTAAAAGCAAGGGGTGAGTACCAAACCACATGGTACTCAGCAAGTAAACTTCTAAACACAAGCTAAGGGAATAGAATACGGGTACTCCTTACACCCCAACTGAACCTCCACAACTACAACCTACATAAAACCAGCCCAACCTAACAGTTCACAAGTTACATAGCTCACAACTCCATAGCAATACTCTAAAAGTTTATAAATCCTCAACAACAAATTCAGTATTCATCAATCACAAGTTCCACATAAAGGCACTCACAAAATCAGTAACACACAAGATCAAGTTCACCAATGATAAAGATGCACAATGCAATGAAATGCAATGTCAAGTATAGTGATGCATGTCTGACCTAACGATACACACTCGATGTTTCTCAATCCGGGACCTATAGGGGACATATCTGTCCATGCATCCGTTGCAGAGTGTGACACGACCCTCGATAAAAAAATTCATCATGGCGTGTGATACATCCCTCGATAATAGAATCCATTGCGGCGTGTGACACATCTCTCGATAATTGTCATGACTCGAGCCTACACCCTGGATGTGGCCGGCACACGAGAACCATTACTGGTCCCAAGTAAACCCTCATCCTGGCTGACTACAAGCGGTAGACTAACTCAAGCTTACAAAAGCTTAATTACTGAATACAATTCATGAAACTCAAATATAAAGTTTTAACTCAAATGATTTACTCTAAATATAAATAAAATATTCAACAATAGGCAACTCAAATCTTTAATACATTTAATAAGATAAATGAAATAGACTTCTCAAACTTTATTGTCTATCTATGAAGCCTCTAAATGAAAAAAGATAGAAGTCGGGACAATACCCACAACATCCTAACAAAACTGAAAAAAGTAATGACATCCTCCGGAAGCAAGGAGGCTCACCATAGTTAACTCGAACTACATGTGATATCAATGAAGCGCCTGTTGATGATCCTGAATACGTGTATCTGCATCATGAAATGATGCAGGTCAAATGACTCAGTACATGGAATGTACGAGCATGTAAGGGAAATTCTAAAACATAACATAAGCTTGAACTAGTGGAAAAGAAACATACTTACCTTTTATCAACTCACTATACTCAACCCAACTCAAAGAAACATAGTTCAACTCACTCAAGGAATACTCAATGATACTCAAAACTACTCAAACTTACTCAACTCAGAAGTACTCAAGGGTAAGATACTCAACTCAGAAATAAGGTTCTCAACTGACTGAAATGAGGCGTAACTCAATAATAAGGTACTCAACTTAATGGAACACAGTTCAACTCAAGATACTCAAGAACAAACCAACAATAAAAGATGCAATATATGGAAAGCTTTTAAAATAGTAGATAACAACTCAATGTATTGAAGAACACAATAACAACTCAATTTGTATATAAAAAAATATAATATAACTCTGTGGGAGATTCTTGAACTGACAACGATCACTATGAGCTATGTGATGATACAACGTCTCTCCCACTCTGCCAAAATTATCCTATACTTTGTTGGGGTATAGAACCTCTCAACTAAGTGGATTGACTAATAAAGTTTCAAAGACACTACTTCCAATTTTAAGTGTCAACGATCGTAAATCAGTATAAAACCTAACTAAATGAGTTGGGGTCGAATCCCATATGGAGCGGTACGTGTTTTAAATTCAATCAAGAAGTATGAATGCGGTCTAATCAGCCATAGGAATGAATATTATCGGAAAAAGACATCAAATAAAAAGGTTACACGAATGTCATATGGGGGGTTTTGGTTTTCGATTATAAACTACAAACAGTCACAAAAACTAGGGATTAACAATAACGAGATGAATTCTTGGGATGTGATCGATTATAGGCAAATATAGACATATGGGTAATTGCATCTATTAGTGAATAGCTAGATATTAGTGAGTAGGCTAGACTATAAGGGAGGTAATTTTCTCTCAAGCAATTACCCTGAATCAGGTGATTTCTCTCGAACATCAACAAGCATTCAAATTAAGAGCAGCCCACACCTTAATTGTAACACCATGTATCCGAAAACAAAACTTAATGCAGATTTACAGAAGTTGTAGGTGCAACCCACGGTTGCCACCAATGGACCGTAGGGTGACCCACGGCCTGTGCTGGTGGTTCGTGGTTTGCATTTGCAACCATCCCCAGAAATTCAGACAAAAACCATTATAAGGAATGACCCACATACTAACTTGACGAATCGTGAATCCATCGACGGATCGTCGATCAGTTCGTAGGTCGAGACCCTCAGAACCTGGTCTCTAAAGTTGATCGATGGACTGACAAAACAGACCGTGAATCCATCGACGGATATCGATCAATCCGTAGGTCGAGAATCTCAGAACCTAGTCTCTGAAGTCATCGACGGACTGAGAGGACGGATCGTTGATCAGTCCATAGGTCGCTTCAGCAAATTTTAAGTTAGGGGTCTTTTGATCTTTTCCTTATGCATTAGACCACTAAACTACGTCATTTTAACCCTAAACAACGTGGTTTTGGTTAGTTTTAGCCTAGAAATATAACTAGAACTTACCTAAGTCAATTCTTTAGTCAAAACTTAGAAAAATTAGAGTGTAAGGGGAGAAGAGAAGTCAAGAACCCTAGTTCAAGAACGCAACAAGTTTCCTCCAGTTCCAGCCCTGAAATCGAAGGATTTCTCCATGGAATTAGTCACCAGGTATGTGGGTTTTCACTAGTGGGTTCCTTTCACCCATTGGGTCCCTGATTTCAGTTAGATTCTTGATTCCCTTATCACGACTAGACCTAGGGTTTCTAGAACTTTAGCAGATTATCATGAATTAGTTAATTACATGTTCCAAATCAGATTATCATGTTATTAGGCCGTTTCTTGCATGAATTTCAGAACCCTAGCTATGTATTTCGTTAGTTCTTGAATTACACATGCTACGCCAGATATTTCAGTGATTTAGTTATACATGCCTCAGTTATTAATGCATCAATATTAGTTTAATTGTTGCATCCACAGTTTGCATGTTTAGTTTGAGCTATCCAGTAACTTACAAAAATTCAGTCATAATGTGTAAATTACTCAATCCATTGGGAGAAGCATAATATCGAGTTGGACTAGGGTTCAACATACCCAAATAAACCAGAACTACTAGCCATGTAGGTTGTAAGTACCCTCCGTGGGCATCATTTTAGTGATCACGCTAGCATACCTCTATACCTCTGGCAGGGTATAATGGGTCCTCTCGATGGGGCGTATACATCGGACTCCACATTTAGCTCTTCTGGTTTTACTATCGATTATTAGTAACTCCCACAGTTTAGTCAGACTCCATTGCATTGACCATGTTTCAGTATTCAGTCTCAACATGTTATAACTTGGTCATTACATTCAGATTAGTCATGTTCAGTATTTCAGCATCTATATCATGTTATGATTATTTCATTGCTTTATTGCTTTGTTCAGTTATATGTTTATTTTAGCTTTATTCTATCATGCATGCTTAGTACCTTTCAAGTACTGACGCATACTCTGCGCTACATCTTTTTGTGATGTAGGTTCAGATTCTCAGCATCCAGATCACATTTAGGTCGGTTCCTGATCTCCACGTTAGCAGCATTAGTGGTGAGTCCTTATTCTTCGAGGACAACAATCATGTTATCTTTTCATTATTTTAGTCTTTTAGTTTCAGTTTTGCTAGACTTAGTTGGGGCATGTGTCACGCCCCAAACTCGAGGGGCGCAACTGGCTCCTAATGCCAAAACTCAGGCCTGAGCCGATCCTGCTAAACCATTTTCTACTAGCGCATGGCAGCCACACGCAATCAAGAAAGCAAACAAGTATATCTCGGCTTAAAACTAAGCCCTCGATCGGGAAGGCCCCTACCAACTAATCTATAAAAGAAACAGCTACTCCCAGGAGATCATATAAATAAATAGCCAACTAGCACAGAAGTCCTGACTGGGCCGTCGAGTCCACCGTGATATCTATACCAAAACTAAAAGAAGGTATAAATCAATACAATGCATCAAACAACGCACAAGCTTCAGCAAACCAACAACATAGGCCAGTATGGCCATAACGTAGCTATACACCCCACACACTAGTCTGCAAACCTTTAAGAGTAGTAAAGATTAGCGGGACAGGGCCCCAGCCCACCCATAAAGATATATACAACAAAAGGTAACGAACCCCCCAACTCTGGCAGCTCCGGAGGAAAGGGGCTAGCCAACCGGATAAAAGTCAATCCTGCTGCTGAGGAGGTCTACTCGGTCATCTGTCAGGACCTGCATGCATGAATGAAACACCCAAAGGCAATGGGGCGTCAGTACAAAATAATGTACAGAGTATGAAAGGCAATAGACTATGAGGAAGTATCTTGATATACTGGAATAATCGAATAAATAAATCAAGGATAAGATTAGTGTACTGACCTGCTCCTAAATCTAAACTTATCAAAAATAATAAAACAACAACCTGACCAAGCCCCCATAAGCTCGGCAGGTACAAACAGCACACAAGACCACCTACTCAGGCCCTCATAAGCCCGGAAGGTGCCAATCTGCCTATATACCCCTATCGGTAATCCCCTAGCCCCGTAGGTAGTCACATAGCCCTCTTAGGCATTAATATAGTACTGTAGGTAGCACATAGCTCTCTTAGGCATTAACATAGCTTATAGACAACTCATAGCCCTCTTAGGCAACAACATGACCCTGTAGGAAGCACATAGCCTTATTAGGCGTCAATATAGCCCTTTAAGCAACTCATAGCCATTCTAGGCATCAATATAGCCCCGTAGACAACTCATAGCCCTTTTAGGCATCCATATAGCCCTGTAGGCAGAACATAGCCCTTCTAGGCATAGTTCACATTCCTTCAGCTAACCACAATAGCCCCAAGGATAATAATAACAGTACAATTGCTAAAAGCGAGCAATTTAGTTATAAGCAACCTATACAAATAGTCTCTAAGTCGGGTCCAACATAGGGATGCTACTAACTGAATAAGAATCCCGATAAGGGAGGATTATATCAACTCGAGTAGCCAGCAATCAACAATAATTGCTACAAGTGTAACAAGGATAACCACCCAATTACATTGCTCCTAAGCATTAAGGAAACATGTCGTAAATAGGGAATAGCCTTAACATACCTTTTTCGCTGAATTCACGTAGCCTAACGACTTTTACTCATAACTCCCTCGATACTACAACAAGGTAGGACCATAATCAACACACAAAAATAAAAAATACCATGACAATACGATAAAAGATATGTATTTCCGTTGCAAATTGCTATTTGCTGCTTATAAAAGCTAGAGTCGATGAAAGAAGGGTCTTACCTCGATCTTAAGGTCATAATACGCCTCAAAACCTTCAAATATATCCAAACCCTTGCTATCTCAACACTAAAGTGTGATATGCTACGAAATCGATACAACAAATTATACCGAGATGATGAACCCATTGCGTAGAACAACTTCCGTCAAGGACTTAAGTCGAGAAAATCTATACTTTAGTTGATCCTAGAAATGGGTTTCTCTATTTTTTTCTGGTTCTTAGCTAAAAATGAAGAAAAGGTTCGAAAAAGAAGATATATGTAAAGTTCCACCGACCTAGGGCCCCACCTCACGTACCTGCTTGGGCAGTTCCACGAAAACGCAAATATCTCTCTATTCTCAAGTCGTATGAACAAACGGTTTAATGCGTTGGAAACTAGATTCGTAGACCTTCGATTCGATAGGTCGTGGGCCACATAACTATTTATATATTGGGACAAAACCTCCGAGATATTTGACCCAAATTTCAGAGAAATCTTAAAAAAGGAACTTACGATAACTTCCGCCAACTTTTATTTTGCCACTTACTTAACTTCAAAACTTGAGATACAACCCTTGAACACTTAAAATATGACATACCACATCATTTTTAATTTATTACTCAACCTCCTTGTCTTTCCACGAAGATACGAGTTAATTTAGACGTTTTGAAAAGTCGGGGTGTTACATCCTTCCCCCCTTAGAAACATTCTTCCTCGAATGAAAAATCTGAGTCACACGGTTCAGTCCTTAGGAGTTGCCAAAATTTAGGTAGTGTATCCTTTGTAGATGTCACTATCCAAGAACCTGAAATGCAAAATTTCTAACCTAAGCGTCTCACATGATGACATAAATAGCTAAGCACTACAGCTCCACCATAATAGTGTAAGCAGATATACAACGACAACCACAATAATAATAAGCAATAGTATATATATAAAATCAAATAGGTATCTTACCCTATTGCCCTAATATAAACTGATATGCCATCACCCTAGGGTATGAAACAAGTGAGGATATTTGGACCTCATGCCATCCTCAGTTTCCCAGGTCACCTCTTCTCTATTCTTGTTTCTCCACAATACTTTAACCGAAGCCATCTCTTTGGTCCTCAATTTACGGACCTGCCGATCTAAAATGGAAACTGGAGTTTTCTTGTATGACAACTCCTCTATGATCTGAACATCCTCAACTGGGACAACCCGAGAAAGGTCTCCTACGCACTTTCGTAGCATCGATACATGGAAAACTGGATGAACAGATTTTAGCCCCGAAGGAAATTCTAACTCATAAGCCACTCGTCCTATCTTTCGAAGGATCCGGTATGGCCCAATGAATCTTGGACTAAGCTTTCCCTTTTTGCCAAATCGCATAACACCCTTCATAGGCGAGACTTTTAAGAATACCCAGTCATCGACACAAAACTCTAAGTCCCTTTGTTGCACATCTGAGTATGACTTCTTTCGGCTTTGAGCTGTTAGCAACCTTTCCCGAATGAGCCTAACTTGCTCCATTGTCTGATGTACTAAGTCGGGTCCAATCAACCCCGACTCACCTACCTCGAACCATCCAATGGGGGATCTACATTTTCGCCCATACAAAGCCTCATAAGGTGCCATCCGGATGCTGGAATGATAACTATTATTGTGTGTGAACTCTATAAGAGGCAAGTGGTCATCCCAACTTCCCTTGAAGTCTAGCACGCACGCCCATAACATATCTACGAGTGTCAAAATTGTGCGCTCAGCCTGGCCATCTGTCTGAGGGTGAAAGGTTGTACTAA
>JAJOOR010039345.1:0-15258 GCA_036250505.1 Solanum acaule | reverse complement strand
ATATATATATAATGCATCATTGTACATTTTATACATTTACATATGACATAAAAATAAAACATATAGTGTCTTCAAACTCCTACTTAATCGATTTCATATTTGGTTTTTTAAAAACAATGAAGAAAAAAACACAAAATTAGAATTTAATGTTAAAAACTTTTAGTGACGATTTTCTGGGCTTTTGTGGCGACTGTTGTTGCCGCTAAAGCTAAAGGTCTAGTTCTTTTGTAGTGAATCCTAGTTGGCAACGCTTAGGTGGCAGGATTAGTCCCATGTGGCTTGCCACATCAACAAAAATTTGGGGTGTTAACTCTTGAGGGTATTTGTGGTCTCTTAGGATAACAGCAGGGGCATTTTTTTATCCCAAAATGTAACGAAGGGTATAAATGGTCTATTTCATATAGTTCGGGGGCAATTTTGACCCTTTTCCGTAGATTTTACGGTAAAAAAAATCCTAATTTGGATAATTGGGATCATGGGTATGATCTAGGGTTCATAGATTTGTTAGTAATTTGGGTAATTAGTGATTGTTTATTGATTCCCGTATTATATTGATTGTTTGTAGATCAAGAACAAGCGGAAATAATTTGGAAAGGGAAGGATCAAGTTTCTTAGGGTTTCAAGCTAGTTTTGAGGTAGGTGATGGTTGTGATTCTATGATTGTGTGATGTATGTTTGTTCTTGCTTCACTATGATACTTGTATATGCATGAATGTTGCAATGTTGATCACACTTGATGTAGAAGAGATAGAGGAATGATGATTGCCATTAAATCATGACTTAAATGTATGATCTTGATGATATACTTGTGATTGTGATTGTGATTGTGGTGTGTTGAATGGATCGGTTGCAACATTCTGGCATAACTAACTTGGATGAGTTGCCACATTCCGGCATAAAAATGGGATCGGTTTCCACGTTCTGGCATAAATATGGGATCGATTGCCACGTTTTGGCATGCTAACTTTTTGGGTTTTGGTTCTATGAGGAGACCAATGATTTGATATATAATGTTCGTTATTCGTCAATGTTGATAATATTGTATATGTTGATATATATGCATGTGATTATAATGTTGTCTTGACTTGCTTATGTTGCACTAGTGGGATAACCACGTGATCCTACCAGTACAATGTGGTTGTGTACTGATACTACACTTGCTCTTATTTTTGTTGAGTACAGGCATCTTCAAGCGATTATTGACAAACCTCGCTTAGAAGATCAGTGATCGCCACTTCAAATTCAAGGGTGAGCAAATTCTTCTGGGCTGCCATGGGATTCTCTTTCATCTATGTCCACCATTTCCGGACTTAGACATTTGTTTTAGCTAGTTGATTAGTTCATTATAGTTGGGGTTGTATCCCTTTCTTGTTTAGACTTGGTTCATTGTTAGAATGTTTTGGTACATTGACTTTCAGGTTCTAGGTTATTTCTTCCATACTGTTTAGTTCGTTTTTACACTTTTGTTGGATTTTATGGGAACTCCCTATTTATTTCCTTAGAATTTAACTTGCTTCCGTAACTTAAATGCCTTAGTTTTGGTTTAGTTGCTTGGTTTGGGTTGTAGTAGTGGTTCTCCCACTGGAGAGTTAGTGTGGGTTCCAATCATGACGGTCTGGGTCGTGACAAAGTTGGTATCAGAGCCTTGGTTCGTTTATCTCGATGTACCGCAATGAGTCTAATAGAGTCTCACGGAACGGTACGGGGACACCTTTACTTTTCTTCGAGAGGCTATAGGATTTAGGAAATCTCTCTGTTTTCTCTTGTCTCCATTCGTGCTATGACATGATTCCAATTGGTATCTGTCGATTCAATTGGTATCTAACCTCCTTCACTTTTTTGTCTGCAGATGGTTAACATTAGATTCAATGGCGTCAGGCTCGTTGCTCCTGTCAATGCTTCGGTTGAGGAATTTGCAGTGAGAGGTCGAGGTCGAGGCAGCGGTAGAGGAAGAGCTAGAGGTAGAGGTCGTGGAAGAGTAGAACCTGTTGGAAATGGAGATCCTGTTGAGAATGCTCCTATGAATAAGAACCCTCCTGCGCATCATGAACAGAAAGAGGAGAATGTTAATGTTGATGTTGAGGATTTTGGACAATAGGGAGATATACATGATGAGACTACAAGTGTTTCTCCTTTGGATCCAATGTTAGCTCAACAGATCATGTCGTATTTAAAGGGATTGGTTGGTCTAGGAGTGCTTCCTTCTGTTCAAGCAACTCAAGCTCCTACTAATCCTCATGTTGCTAGCACTGCACCCGAGGTGGGTGGGACTGGATGTAATGATGCTTTCTTTCATCCTTTGTTGGGCTGTGTTATGACTGGTAATGAGCATGAAATGTTGACTAAGTTTCTGAAGCTAAAGCCTCTTGTATTTCTTTGTTCTAAGAATGAGGATGCTTATGAGTTCATTCTGGATTACTATGAGAGGCTTCATAAACTTGGTATTGTTCATCAGCATGGGGTTGAGTTTGTATCCTTCCAACTTCAAGGTGAGGCTAAGCAGTGGTGGAGAGCTTATATGGAATGCAGATCTTCTACTTTACCTCCACTTACTTGGACCCAATTTCATGCTCTGTTTCTAGAGAAGTATGTGCCTAGGACCTTGAGGGATGTCAAAAAAGATGAGTTCATGGCTTTGGAGCAAGGTGGTATGACTGTGGCTAGTTATGAGGCCAAGTTCCAGCTTTGTCTAGATATGCTACTCAATTGGTGACTACTGAGGAAGAGAGAATCCAGTTATTTATTAGGGGCATTAAATTCTGAGTTGCAAGTATTATATGTTGATATGACTTCTGCAGGGAGAAGCTTTAATGAGGTGACAGACTATGTTAGGAAAGTGGAGGGGGTGAGGCGAGACGGTCAAGCTAAGGCATGGGCAAAAAGGACCAAGAACTCGGGTAACTTTCAAAGTTCTTATTCTAAGGGGTCTGGAAAGCTAACGCTTGTAGCCAAGCCAATTCAGTCCGCTATGCCCGCCTCTACAGGTAGTTACTCAGAAACTCCATCTCAAAATTTTTAGGATAGCAAGGGAGTCACACCTTCGACCGGCGGCAGACCATCTTTTAATCATACTTGTTACAATTGTGGAGAACCTGGGCATATGAGGAGAGATTGTCCCCACCCACGTGTGTTGGATTCCACACAGCAGTAGTCTAGAGCAGTGGTACCCGCAGGGAATGGTAATAATGGTGGTGGGTGTCCACAAGGTGGGAGATGAGGTAATCAGCAAGGCCGTAGAGGTAGAGAAAGTGGTAATGGCAACAGAGGTAGGGGTAACGCGCCACCAGGCAGGGAAGTGGCTCGTCATGATGATAGGGCTCAATGTTATGCTTTTTCGAGCAAGAATGAGGCAGAGGCGTCTGATGCGGTGATCACAGGTACTACTCTTGTCTATGACCGGATGGCTAGTCTGTTGTTTGATCCGAGTTCTACTTATTCATATGTATGCATGTGATTTTCCTCAGATTTTGATATGATTTATGATATTCTTGATGCCCCTATTCATGTTTATACCCTAGTTGGAGAGTCAGTCATAGTTACCCATGTCTATCGTGCTTGTCCTATTTTGTTTATGAGATTTCAGACTTGGGCTGATTTAGTGATTTTAGATATGATTGACTTTGACATAATCTTAGGCATGACTTGGTTGTCCCCCTATTATGTTGTGCTTAATTATAATACTAAGTCTGTAACTCTAGAAATTCCGAGAAGGGAAAAATTAGAGTGGGAAGGGGTGTACAAGCCTAAGCAAGCTAAGATTATATCCTCCATTCGGGCTAGTATACTGGTAGAGCAGGGTTGTTTGGCTTATTTGGCTCATATTAGGGATGTTGAGATTGAGGCTCCATCCATTGGGTCTATTCCTGTGGTGTCGGAATTTATAGAAGTGTTTCCTAATGATTTGTCTGGTATGCCTCTGGATAGAGATATACATTTTTGCATTTATTTAGAGACTGGTATGCATCCCATTTCTATCCCTCCATATCGCATGGCTCCAACAAAATTAAGAGAGCTCAAGGCTCAAATCCAAGAACTTCTTGATAAAGGATTTATTCGTCCTAGTGCTTCCCCATGGGGTGCTCTAGTTTTGTTTGTTAAGAAAAAGGATGGTAGTATGAGAATCTGTATAGATTACCGGCAATTGAATAACGTCACTATTCGAAATAAGTATCCCTTACCTCGAATAGATGATATTTTTGACCAATTGCAAGGTGCATAAGTTTTCTCTAAGATTGATCTAAGATCCGGTTACCATCAATTGAAAATTGGGCCTGAGGATGTGCCAAGACAACGTTTAGAACTCGCTATGGGCACTATGAGTTTTTGGTTATGTCTTTTGGTTTGACTAATGCGCCTGCAACTTTCATGAGTCTGATGAAGTTCAAACCATTTCGTGATTCATTCATTGTAGTTTTCATTGATGATATTTTGGTTTATTCGAAAAGTGAGGAAGAACATGCTGACCATCTTCGTAGTGTTTTGGGTGTTCTTAGGAAGCAAAACCTATATGCTATATTTTCTAAGTGTGAATTTTTGTTGAAATCGGTGGCATTTTTGGGGCATGTAGTTTCTAAAGAAGGGGTAATGGTAGATCCTCAAAATATTGAGGCCGTTAAGAATTGAGTTCGACCAAGTTCTGTGACTGAAGTTAGGAGTTTTTTGGGGCTCCCTAGTTATTATCGTCGATTTGTGAAATTTTTTTCTTCTATTGACACTCACTTGAATAATTTGACCAAAAAGGAGATACCATTTGAATGTACTGAAAAATGTGAGGAGAGCTTTCAAAAGCTCAAGTCTCTTTTGACCACTGCACCTATTCTAGCATTACCGGTTGAGGGTAAATATTTTATTATTTATTGTGATGCTTCTCATTCTGGGTTGGATGTTGTGTTGATGTAGGATAAGAATGTTATAGCTTATGCCTCGCGTTAATTGAAGGTGGATGAGAGGAATTATCCAATGCATGATTTAGAGTTGGAAGCGGTATTGTTTGCTCTCAAGATATGGCAACATTACCTCTATGGTGTTAAGTGTGAAGTGTTTACTGATCATCGTAGTTTGCAAGATGATTTCACTGAAAAGGATATGAATTTGAGACAACGAAGGTGGATGGAGTTACTTAAAGATTATGATGTGACCATTCAGTACCATCCGGGTAAGGCTAATGTGGTGGCAGACGCTTTGAGTCAAAAAGCGGTAAGCATGGGTAGTTTAGCTTGCTTGAGTGTATCTAAGTGACCTTTGGCTAAGGAAATTCAGACCTTAGAGTTTAAGTTCATGCAATTGGGCATCTCAGAAAGAGGTGGGGTGCTAGCTAGTATTTAGGTGAGGGCCACATTCATTGAGGAGATCAAAGCCAAACAATTTGAAGATGAGAATTTGGAGGAACTTAGAAAGAAAACTGTTATTGGTAAGGCACAATAGACCACTCTTGATGCGGATGGTGTGCTAAATTTCAAGGGGTGATGAGATTTGGTAAGAAGGGTAAGCTAAGTCCTAGATACATTAGTCCATTAGAGATTCTTGAATGTGTGGGACCGGTAGCATATAGATTGGCTTTACCTTCAAATCTATCGGGTGTTCATCCGGTATTTCATGTATCCATGTTGAAGAGGTATCATAGTGACGGGGATTATATCATTAAGTGGGACTCAATTGTGTTAGATAAGGACCTCCAATATGAGGAGGAACCGGTTGCAATTCTTGATCGTGATGTGAGTAAGTTGAGGACCAAGGACTTTAAGTCCGTGAAAGTTCAATGGAAGTATCGTCCAATTGAAGAAGCTACTTGGGAAACCGAGAGGGACATGCGAGAGAAGTATCCCCAATTGTTCGTTGATTCAGGTACTATTTCATCCCTTACTTAGCCTATTTTCCTAAGTTTGTCACTCTGGGATGAGTGATGGGTAAATTGGTATCTATTGTAACAACTTGTTCCCTTCTTTATAGAAAAGCAAACAGGAGAAAATTTAGGGTCGGAAAACTTTTTCATAGTATTTGGATTTTCGCAACCTTGTCCAGATTTGGATGAAATCAGAGTCCTTGAGGTGTAGGAAAATCTGGTAACAATCAGGTGAAGTAATTATGTTTTTGATTACATGAGTAGTTAGATAACTCGTTGAAGAATCCGTATGACTTTATGAAATTGAATTCGGGTGAGTAGAACTCCTGGAATCGATCTTCACGTAAAGGGTATTTTCTGAGCATCGTGGGTTAGAGGTGTGTAGTGAAATGAGAATTTTGGAATTCTTGAATTAGCTCTCTGGTTCGAGAATGCCACCTTGGCGCCGCTTTGGCGGGGCCGCTGTGGCGGGGTGGTGGCCACTGTGGCGGGTCCGATGCAAATTAAAGTCGTTAATAAATCGGTAAACGACCTCATTATGCCCTTTTCGAATTTTAGAGCTAAGGAACGAACCCCAGGCGACTCCTACTAGTTTTTCACCATTCTTGAAGCTAAAGGTAAGATTTTCACTCCCAGAATCCGTAGAACATAATCGAATGGGTGAATATTGATGGGGGAGGGGTTTGTTATAGATTCTATGGTGGAAACAACCCTAATCTGGATAATTGGGATCCTGGGTATGATCTAGGGTTCATAGATTTGTAAGTAATTTGGGTAATTAGTGATCTTATTGATTCCCGTATTATATTGATTGTTTGTAGACCAAGAACACGCGGAACGAATTCAAAAAGGGAAGGATCAAGTTTCTTAGGATTTCAAGCTTGTTTCGAGGTAGGTGATGGTTGTGATTCTATGGTTGTGTGATGCATGCTTGTTCTTGCTTCATTATGATACTTGTATATGCATGAATGCTGCAATGTTGATCACACTTGTTGTAGAAGAGATAGAGGAATGATGATTGCCATGAAATCATGACTTAAATGTATGATCTTGATGATATACTTGTGATTGTAATTGTGGTGTGTTGAATGGATCGGTTGCCACGTTCCGGCATAACTAAGTTGGATCGGTTGCCACGTTTCGGCATAAAAATGGGATCGGTTGCCACGTTCCTGCATAAATATGGGATCGGTTTCCACATTCCGGCATGCTAACTGTTTGGGTTTGGATTCCATGAGAGGACCAATGATTTGATATATAATGTGAAGTTGTTCGTTGTTCGTTGTTCGTAAATGTTGATAATATTGTATATGTTGATATATATGCATGTGATTATAATGTTATCTTGACTTGCTTATGTTGCACTAGTGGGATAGCCGTGTGATCCAACCAGTACAATGTGGTTGTGTACAAATACTGGACTTGCTCTTATTTTTGTTGAGTACAAGGAATCTTCAAGAAGCTATTGACAGATCTCGCTTAGAAGATCAGTGATCGTCGTTACGAATTCAAGGGTGAGCAAATTCTTCTGGGCTGCCATGGGATTCTCTTTCGTCTATGTCCACCATTTTCGGACTTAGACATTTGTTTTAGCTAGTTGATTAGTTCATTAGTTGGGGTTGTATCCCTTTATTGTTTAGAATTGGTTCATTGTTAGAATTTTTTTTGTACATTGACTTTCAAGTTCTAGGTTATTTCTTCCGCATTGTTTAGTTCATTGTTACACTTTTGTTGGAGTTTATGGGAACTCCCTATTTATTTCCTTAGTATTTAACTTGCTTCCGTAACTTAAATGCCTTAGTTTTGGTTTAGTTGCTTAGTTTAGGTTGTAGTAGTGGTTCTCCCACCGGAGAGTTAGTGTGGGTGCCAATCACGGCGGTCTGGGTCGTGACATTGGTATACCTCTTGTATATGGCGTGTTATCCTTGTTTTATCATGGAAACTTTTTACTTGACTAAAAAAATAAACAAACAATCTAAATCTTTGTAAGAGTTAGGCAGGTTGTGATATGGCCCATTTTAAGCATATTTTGATCCAACTCATCTCAGTCCAACAATTATTTTTTTTGGATTGGACAACGAGTCATTTATTGATTGAACCCATTTTGACCTTCCAAATCCAATACAAACTTACAATTTGCCTCCCTAGCTGACAAGTAGTTTTACACATTTGCAATCTCAAGGTCCACTATGGAAGAGATATTTTTGTGGAAATGGTAATGCATGGATTTTTACAAGGTAAATTAATAATGAATGGATTGTTATTCGGTGATTAGCAGTTTAGATATTGTTATACATGAACTAATTACTTCGAAAGAATATTTTTGTCTTTAAATAACTACTTTTTGCATTGATAATTCATGTATTCTTATTCCACATTTTATTCTGCATAAAATAATACTAATAGCTAATGGATGTTTTATGAACTCTTATTACAAAAGATTCCGCTATCTCACATAGAGCTAGCCTTGGTGTGAAATGTATATGTACCAACCTCCCAGAATATGGAACCATTAAAGAACACTAACCAGTGCACGAGTGTTTTCTTTGATCCATCACATACACATTATCCACTAGGTTAGTAAATGGCTCTAATTAATTTACCAATCTAGACAACTCAAAGCAACATCAACGATGAAAGATGCAATAAAGAAAAATGATTGGCTTAATAACATATGAGCTCCATAACCTTCTATTTTGTTGTCTAAAACCTTTTATAAATAGGTGACTGAAGACTAACAACAAGTGACTTAATAGCAGAGACAAGAATTGACCACATTAAAAGACTTAATCATTGGTAAAGTCTTCTCCAAGCATAACTGTAGTTTCAAGAACTCCAATTATCAACTCCATGATAATTATGAGTTAAAGAATTATTATCATCATGTCTCAGGGGAAACATTTAAATAAAACTTGATATGCTTGGCCATAACAATACTTCTAGTTTTTTTTATGCTTCTCCATCCGAAACTTCATTATCAACTTCTGCTCCTCTATGTGTTAATCTTGAGATAGTTTAGAGCCATAGTGCATAATTGTAAACAATAGTATTCATTTTTTCTTTCTTGTTGAGTTATTGTAATTCGTTACGGATATCTTCAAATGCCTCAAAGAGATTTGATTTTACATTAGCATGATGACGTTGACGATCATCTAGTGTCACGTCAAAAAAATTCAATTATTTTTCTATACTTGTGGAATCAATAGAACATGGTTTTCCGCTTGATGAAAACAGTGTAACACCAACGTCTACTTCGGTTCAAGTTGCAAATTTATCTGCTTGTTGGGACAAACTATTTTTCTTTTTGAGAAACTAACAGTGCATGCTTCTAAAACTCAATTAACTTCATTTCAATCTCTTGGTTACACTTTTTGGTCATGTTTTCCATTTCAAGAGAAAATAATTAAAGAAGAAAAAAATATATGGAAAACATGACCAATTAGCTAAAGATTGAAATAAAGTTGATTGAGTCTCAGAACGCAAGTACTGTTAGTTTCTCGAAAAGGAAAAAACCTTGTTTTAGTATGCATATAAGCTTACAACTTGGATAGAAGTATATGTTTGTGTTATTCTTTTTTCATAAGTGTAAAACCATGTTTCTATTTACAAGTAAACAAAAAAAAATAGACTATTTTTTTAGTGAAACTGGAAGATCACTACGGTAAACATGTTGAGGGAATATCGAATGTCTTTGATGCTTTTGAAGATCTTTGTAAAGAATTTCAAGCATTGAACGAGAATGAAAAAAATGAATACACATGTTTAAGAAAATGCAACTTGGCTCACAAATACCGTTAGATAAGCACATATTGGAGAAGATGTTGATCATGAAATTGCAAATGGAGAAATTTAGAAAAAACAAGAAGTGTTATTTTGGCATAGCATCTCAAGATTGATTTAAATGATGTTCATGAGCCAGGCGAGTAGGAAAGTTCTTGAAATCATAATTATCATTGAGCGGTAATTGGAGTTCTTGAATTTGGATCTATGCATGGAGGAAACTTTACCTATGCTTGAAACTTCTAATATTCTCAATTCTCGGCATTGTTATTAAGTTAGTTGTTGTTAGTATTCAGTCATCCCATTATATGAAGTTTTAAACAAAAAAATTGTAGGATATGAAGTTCATATTATTCAGTCAGAATTTGTGTTTTATTTTATCTTCAGTCTTTCATGAAGTTTTGTGTTGTCTTGATTGGCAAGTAGATTGAGGTCTTTTATTGACTTAGTGAATGATCAAAGAAATTCCTTATGCACTCATTAATATTTTATATTTCCAACGAGGGTGGCGCATTTAAATATAGGCTAGTTCTCTTCAACATGATGGAATCTCTGTAATACATGTTTTTTCTAATATCTATTGACTTTACTGGTAAATTAAGGATTTCAAGAGAAATTGAACATGATTTTTCTGCAAGATCCACACATGTGTTGAAATAGAGTACAATTTTTTTATCGAGTGCACATTCATAAATGGGGTTCATTTCTTGTATAAAACAAAATAAACTTTACTCACTTACATTAACCTTATAGGGTAATAATTTAACAAGGTAATAATTTTACATCTACATTTTGGATTGTTGATTGTGTGATTCCAATGAAATGACCAACTAAAAAAGCATACTAAAAATGTTCGTGAGTATCAAGGTCCATCAGAAATATAGAATGAAAATTGTAGTAATTTACCAGTTACCATGGTTAGGGATATTACTTCAACATTAAAAAATGCTCTTCTTTGTCCAAAGCTCTCAACTAGTCTTATTTCAGTTGGACAATTGGTGGATAACAATTGTGATGTGTTTTTTTCTCGTAATTGTTGCCTTTTGCAGTATCAGGTGTCGGGGATGATAATTGCAAAGGGGACTAAGGTTGGAAGATTGTTTCCTAGACATTTTTTCATTCCACCTGTTCTATCCTTTGCTTGTACTTCTACAACTAAATAGACTGAGGTTTGGCATAACCGTCTAGGACATCCAAATTCTATTGTGTTGTCTCATCTATCTAATTCTTGTTTATTGGGGAATAAAACTCAATTTTCAATTGCTTCCATTGATTGTTCTACTTTTAAATTGGGAAAAAGTAAAACTATTCCTTTTCTTAATTTTGGTAGTCATGCTACAAAGTGTATTAATGTTATTTATATTGATGTTTGGGGAATTTCACCAATTGATTTTCATACTCATTTCAAGTACTTTGTGACATTCATAGATGATTATAGTTGGTTTACATGTGTATATTTTCTTCGATCCAAATATGAGGCATTTTCTATGTTCAAGACATTTTTGGCTTACATTGAGACTTAATTTTCTACGGGCTTCAAATTATTAAGATCTGATTGTGGTGGAGAACATAAGTCTTATTAATTAAAAAAAATTCATTCTTGAGAATGGAATTGTCTCACAAAGCTCTTGTCCATATACACAACAACAAAATGGGGTTCCTAAGCTTAAGAATTGTCAATATTTAGATGTCTCTGGTACATCATTGATTGAGTGCTCTATCCCATCCAAATACTGGGTGGAAGCATTGTCTATTGTTTTCTATTAATTAAACTACTACCATATAATGTGTTAAATCTTTAGTCTCCATAATATCGTCTCTATCACCAAAATCCTTGCTATGATAATTTTAATACATTTTGTTGTGTATTTTTGTGCATATGCCTTCTTCTCACGATAATATACTTTTTTGTTCGGTCTACTAAAGGTACTTTTGAGTTATTATACTTCATAGAAAGGTTTTATTTGCTATCATCCATGTTCTAAGAAATTTTGTGTTTCTAAAATGTTGTTTTCTTTAAAAATTGGTATTTTTTTCTACTCATGGTGAGTCTTCTTCTGTTTCTCCTCTTCATCCTACTTTTGAGGAATTGTCATCTTTTTTTAACTAGTTCAAACTTGGATTTGTTTATGACTGACATCGGCCAACTCTACCCCATTCTGAAATTGAATCCACCTCCTGAGACTGCACCATAACTAGACTTATAGAATTATTCAATGTCTAATCCCCCTAAGCCTACTCGGCGATCAACTAGAGTTTTTCGTATTACTAATTGGTATGCCTTTTCCTCTACTTTATCCACCATTTCTGCTCCAACTTGTTACTCACAAATTTGCTAGTATGAATGTTTGCAGAAAGCAATGGATGAAGAACATTTGGCCCTTAGAGAAAATAACACATGGGTTTGTTTCATGGCCTTCAAGTGTCCGTTCAATTGAAAGTAAATGGGCTTATTCAAATAAAATTCATTCTGATGGATCTCTTGATCAATACAAAGTTTTTTTTGTTGTTCTTAGTAATAAATAGGAGAATGATCTGGGCTATGAAGAGACTTTTGCACCAATAGAAAAATGATTATGGTGCGAACAATTATTGCCATCGCTTCTTCACAAAATTGGTCTCTTCATGAAATGCATGTCAAAAATGCTTTTCTCCTTTGTGATCTTAAAGAAGATATTTATATGAAACCTCCACCTAATTTGTTCTCATCACCTACATGGGATATATGAAAGCTCCCCAAATTCTCAATTTTCTGACAATTTCTCGCATCATTAGGTATTTTCTAGGAACATCTACTCATGGATTATTCTTTCCTAGATTTTTTAGTATCTATATTACTACTTTTAGTGATTCTTAAAAGGCACAATGTCCTGATACTCTTCATTTAATCATTGGTTGGTGCACGTTTCTTAGAAAATCATTGATAACTTGGAAGAGTAAAAAGCAAGATCGTGTATCCAAATAATCAACAAAGCTTGAATATTGATCTATGTCTACTGCTTGCGTTGAGATTGTATGGCTTCGTTGATTAGTTCCTGAAATGGGATTTCATCAATCTAATCCTACTCTTCACCATTCTTATAATACTAGTGTTATTCAGATTGCTACAAATGGGGTTTATCATCAGAGAATCAAGTGCATCGAAGAAGATTGTCATTATATAAAAGAAGATGTAGATAAAAGAGTCATTACTCTTTCGCACGTGTCCAGTGGTCTTCATATAGCTGATGCATTTACAAAATCCATGGCATTACAACACCATCAATTTCTATTAGGAAAATGGATGCTTCTTATCAAATAACATCAATTTAAGGGGAATGTTAGCATGATAAATTAATAGAGAATGATTGTATATATTAATGTATATAGTGTTGTAAATAAGTGAACTTATACAGATTTGTTGCAGTAATTGTAGAGAATAATATTGTGATAGAATATCGATTTAAAGGGATAACATAGCAGATTTAGAGGGATTTGAATGGCAGATTTTGTGGCCCAGTACTAGTTCGAGTTCATTTGCAGCAATATCATGCCCTCACATAATGAATCTATCCTTCGACATCCCAAGGTGGTATTAGTGGGCACTATCATTGATCCGGAACCCATCAATGTGGGACGCCCATAGTTTATCCAGCAGCTTTAGCTTCTGGTGCCACCACATCTGCTCTTTTTGTGGAGTAGGAAGGTGTATCTCCCACTGTGACTCCCACTCCTACTACTACTTTTGCTGCTATTGTGCCTTCTCATGTTACTAATTCCCATGCCCCCTTGACTCAAGCATTGATTTAGCAAGGGTTGAGAAGGACACTCCAACAATGATTGATATGGAAATTGAGAGGGTGATGGCCCCTTTGAGGGATATGGTGACCCATTGTGAGGAATCGGTTGAGTCCCACAAGATGTCGATTAGAGGCAAAAGAGAAGGACAAGGGTAGTTCTATTATGCTTGACACCATGAGAGGTCAACTTATTACCTTGCCAGTGCATGTAGACTAGCTACGATCTACTGATTTTTAGAGTCTATGGGGTGATGTTCCCCTACCAAACGTTCAATCCTCAATGCCACCAAATATTCCCAATAGTGATCCTTCTTCTCGTGTGAAACCAAGTAGAATAGTAGAGGGTGTTGCAATTTTTGTTGAGGATGTTGTTGATGATGATGAGTGGGCGGATGATGATTTGGCTGAGGAGACCGGTGAGGATTAGGTGAGGAGAGATAAGGATGAGCATGGGATTGTACTGACACTTATGGCATTGTAGGACACTGAGAAGATGATTGTCCAAGATACCTTGGAGAGATCCGTTCAGGAGACCTCCGCAGTCGACACCTGTGGAGTCTCTTTAGACTCGACCATTCCTCTCATGATGTGCAGGGCACTGATGCCCTAGCTGACACCAAATTACTGCTACATGTGATACTATTGTCGGTCTTTGATGCCCTAGATTATTCTACTTCTCCAGAGACTCCTCCCATTAATAGAACTCCATAATCTTAGCCTCTCCAAGGGACATTTTGACTTTTCCTCCCGTACTTTGTACTTTTTTGTTGAGGAAACTGCTTTTATTTTTTGGTGGGTGAGGTCATTTGTGCCAATATTCCCCTTTTGCTCTATATTCTGTTGTTTTTATGTTTTGGATGATCGTAGTTTTTACTTTTACTTATATTAGAGTGTTTCATTTGGTTTGTGTTTATCTCTTGTTGCCTCTTTTGTTTTTGCTCAAATTTGAAACTACCCCATAAAGTTTGAAAATCGTGATATTCTTGAGTTTTCATTGATAATATTTTGAGGATCGATTATGTTCATTATCAATGTCTTGAATAGTACTCATGATGAGCATGATGTATAGAGTTGGTGTTGCAAGAATGAAATTGATGTCGTTGCAATTTTGAGAGAACTCTTTGAATCTTTTCTTAACTAAATGTGTTTTGCTGTGAGCCTTGAAATGAACATCAAACATACGCTTTTGATCTTTTCGAGTTGTGTTAAATGTATCGCCCCGTATTCAAAAAGGGACATATAGCCGCTTTCCAGGTGCTGGTACAGCCAAACCACATCAGCCACCCATGGCCCGTGGGGTCGACCACGGACCGTAGGTGTGGTTCGTGGTCGTAGCCCTAAAATTCATCTCTCTGATCTTGATCGACAGTCTGTGGTTAAGACCACTGCCCGTCAACTGGGTCCGTCGTTGGCCACTTAGAAATTTGTCCAAGCCACGACGATGGCTGAACTTACGGACTGTAGGTCCACCGATGGTCCGTGGTCCATGGGTCCGTTGATGGCCAAAATTCTCTATACTTAGAAACGGTGTGCACGACGGACCATAGGTCTACCACGGTCCATCGGTGGGGTCTCGTAGGTCAGCAGCTGTCAGTTATTTTAAGGGTTAGTTGGGTGTTTTCCTAATTAATTTGTTCCTATACCATGTCATTTTGCCTATATTTAGAACCCCTATATAAGCCCTTTTAACCCCAAATTCACCCCATTTAATTCATTCTTCCTAAATCCCAAAAGAGAACCAAAACCTCCTCTCAAATATTCTCTCTCTAGAACTTGAAGAAGAAGAAGAAGATTCAGCTAGGGTTTGGAGCCAAGGATCCAAAATTCTCCATTGAAGGCTAGTAATTGGAGCCAAGG